>JASCZW010006615.1:0-88170 GCA_034211315.2 Aedes japonicus
ACATAAATGTAAGACACGTAATCAACCAGATTTTCAATTTGCAACAAATCTTCCCCCAAAACCGCCAAATCCCCCGTGCGAAGCGCTACGCTTTGAACTGAGATTAGCTAAAATCCGAGCAAGCTGCACCCAAATATCCGCCAACTCAGCAACAGCAGCAGTCGCATTTCACCCGTATCTGCCACGCAACAAATCAAAGGAGAAATTCGTTTCCAACCACAAAACGCTAAACCGAAATCGGGCACCAGCTGTGAATTTAAATCGTTCCCTAATCAGGAGACGAGGAGCAGCATCCTTACGATGAACGTGAACCGGCAAACTGGAATCTGTGTCATCCCGCGCGCTGCTCCAAGTTAGAATCAACGCGCTTCTAAGAAGCATCTCGCAAAACCTCAACCATGCACACACAGTCATACACCCACACCCACAGCTGACACGGTGGAAGCTGGTAGTGACTGTCGAGACGTTGAACGAATTTGAATTCGAAATCCGATAAGCTAATTTACAACGAACAGGGTGAGAACAACCGCACAAGTTCGGCTTCCAACACTTTCAGGGCGGGCGTAGGCGAGAAACCGTATGTGCTTCTTTCCGCTTGACAATATGGGAAAAGCTTAGTGCACATCGCAATACTGACTCATCTTCACCAGCACCGGCGAACACAGCAAATCACAACAATCGAAAACTGGCAAACACGTGCGTAAATTTCACTTTCACTATATGTCAGCCGCTCGGTTCTAATCTGATGGAATAATTTTCACATCACCCAGATCCGCCCAAGCTATGCGCATCAGTTATTCCGTCACGCCTCTCAACCCCTGATGTTCGATCGATTCTTCCAATGTATGGCATTAAGTTTTAATTAATTAAGTTTGCTAAAGTTAATTTGCTATTATCGGGTCTCTGTGTGCTCCGACCTGCCGGGAACGAGAGTCCAGAAGAGTTCATGTGGGTTTATGTTCCGTGCTGATCTCACACAAGGTTCGACGAACACAGGTTGCGAGGAGAATTGGCAGGAACAGTGTGTGGATATCTATTAATACCTGGGTCGTAGGAAGTTTTTAGGTATTAATATCATTAATGGCACGACTGATTTTGTTAAATGCATACAGTAGACTGATATAAGGATTGCATGAATTCCTTGCTTTGTTTTGAAATTTCAATACACGGTTTGAAAAAATCTTGAAATAGTCTTCAAAATTTCGCGCACACGATCTTACGGTTATGTTTACTATAAATATATCTTTTTACATTTTTTGATAACATATTGAGAGAGCCATAGCCTAAACTTCTTATGTTGAAAGTTGGAACAGTAATGGTGAAAATTTTATTTATAGTTTGTATACACTTCAGAGCCTACTATGGTTTCCTGCAAGGAACGGTACCACTTTTCATGCGCTTCGGTAGAAGACAACATCCGTCATAATTGCTGGGCATGTAGCAAATGTGCCTCTGCCATAGACGTGGAGGAAAAACCGAAATCCGGTAAATTCGGCGTATCCGGTCGGAGCAATCGGTCGTTGAAGATTTAAATTCAGTTGATGAAGATTGAGGAAGAGCGCAAGGCCGAAGAAAAGCTGATGTTAGAGACCCAGCAGTTAGAAAAGGAACGCCGGGAGAAAGCTTTGTTGGAGAAAGCAGCCATGCAGAAAAGTTTCCGGGAAGCAAAGGTAAAGTGAATAAGTGGATTTCAGACCATGCTGGTATGTTGGTCTATAGCAGCGGGCAACTCGGTGAGACACCAGCGAAACCGATTGAAGTGAACCCGAATGGATCAAAGAACGATGAAACTCCCCTTACAACGTTGGATGAGAAAGTTTCTAACTACAAGGAAGCGACACCGAAAGAGACTGACATAGTCCCACATACGCCGACTCTCATTCAGCAAAATCATATGGGAACACCGGAATCATTCCTTAAAATGCAAGGAGAACCTGAACGTCGACGAACCAAGTAGAACCACCGATATTCCGCAACCGATTGAATTAGGCCACCCTGTTCCTGAACCAATTCCCCAGCCAGTTTCTCAGCTAGTGCCTCAAGAAGTTCGTCAGCCCGTCCATCAACCGATTTCTCAGCCGGTTCATCAAGTTCCAGGATCAGTTCTTCAGTCGTTTCAACAACCGACAGTAAGGCCTCCGGTTAAGCGACCGGTTCTACTTACGTCTAGTGAACAACCAGGACGGGCATATCCATGTCTAATGCCGTATCTATTAGATCAGCGACCAATGCTTCATTCACAACACGCAACTCAAGCACCGGGCCGCAGCAATCTCAACGGTCCTCAGGGTTTCCTCATTCGATGATCAATCCGAACCTACTAAATATTTCACAATTGTACCGACCCGACCAATCACAAGCAGCTTGGGGCCAGTTTCAAAAACAACTGGGCGCTAGGCAAATAGTTCCGAAACAACTTCCCATGTTTACGGGGAACCCCAAGGAGTGGCCATTATTCGTGAGCAATTACTGGAACTCGACGACAATGTGTGGCTATTCAGATGCGGAAAATGTTATGAGGCTGCAAAGGCTGCAGTCTGTTTTGAGTATTTTATTACTACTTTCGTTAGTCCCTCAAGTGATATCAACGCTAGAAACACTATTTGGAAGTCCCGTCAGATTGCTTCAGACAATGTTAAAGAAAGTGCGTAGTGTTCCAGCACCCAAGTCAGACCGGTTGTCAACTTTGGCATCACCGTGCAGAATCTCGTTGGGCATCTGAAAGCAGCGAACCTGCAAGCCCATCTTATGAATACCTCGTTGCTACATGAATTAGATGAGAAGCTGCCAGCTAACATCGTTTGAACTGGGCAATTCATAAGCAGCGTACCGAATTCGTTGACTCCGGTACCTTTAGCGACTATATGATGAGAATTACCTCGGCAGCAAGTGAAGTCACGCAGTTCAGCGATCAAGATATTCATCGAGTCAACCGAATCGAGGGACACCGACCCAAGGAGAAGGCGTGTATGGACACTCACGCTTTCTCAGATATCCGTAAGTCAGGGACCACTGGAGATAAGGTAGTAGAAAATCAGGCAAGACCGTGCTTTATTTGCCAGAGCATAAATCAAAGAATTAGCGATTGTGGTAAATTTAAGACACTTTCTATTGGGGACCGTTGGTAAGCAGTTAGTACGTTCCAACTATGTAAGATTTGTTTGGTTCCGCGCGGCAAGTGGCACTTTAAGTTTCATAAAGTATGTAAAGTCGGTGGTTGTTCAAAGGGGCATAACCCTCTGTTGCATCCGGGTCTTCCTGAAGAGTCTGCAAGTTCGGGAAATAGTGCGTCGGCAGTCGTTTCCGTGCATCGACAACTACAGAATTCAACTCTATTCCGCATCATCTCAGTCACGCTCTCTGGGAAGGGATGACAAATCACAACCTTTGCGTTTCTTGATGAGGGTTCGTCGTTGACTCTGATTGGCACCTACATTGCGGATCAGCTAAACATCGTCGGAGACGTGCATCCACTGTGCAAATATCAAGCGGCAGGAACCGAAATCTCGGCTTACAAATTTCGGGTTTATTGAGCGATACAAAATTCGTATTGGACGACGCAGGCTCTATGGTACAGTGAGCTGGCAAGAAGGTACTTCCGCAAGGACTTCCGATCCAGGACTACGAGCAAGCGGTTCCGAGGATCTTGATTGGAATGGACAATATTCATCTATCTATACCCCTAAGAAGAAGGAAAATAGGTGCACGAGAACCAATTGCAGTGAATACAAGATTAGGATGGACTGTATTCGGCTGCGTTGGAGATCCAGCAAAAGCAATTGAATTGCCATCGTTTTACATATGTGAATGCACAGAACTTCAAGGGATTCAAGTCTGTGTATTGCTGTTCAACGTATAGTTGAGGGAGATGAGGACTGCCGAGAAAGAGAGATCCTAAAAACACAACAGTACGACGGGAAGATGGTCGCTTCGAGACTGGATTGCTGTGGCGCTACGATAATGTGCAGTTTCCTTCAAGCTACGATATGGCGCAGAGGCGGCTGACCTGATTACATCGCCGACTGAAATCAAATCCGGAGTTGCAAGCGAATTCAGAGATGGAAATTGCGGACTATCAGTTCAAAAAGTACGCATATAAAGCGACGAAGCAAGAAGAGGAGTTCAATCCCAAGTGGACTTGGTTTTTACCATTAGGCGTGGTAATCAATCCGAAAAAACCCGGAAAGTTCCGCATGGTATTGGACGCGGCTGCTAGAGTTAAGGGCATCTCGTTCAATGGAATGATATTAAAAGGTCCAGATCATCTGATGCAGTTGCCGATTGTATTGTTCTAGTTTCGTCAACGACAGGTAGCAATAGTCGAAGATGTGAGGGAAATGTACCAGTACTTTATTTGTAAAGCTGATTGTTGTACGCCGTTGTTCCTGTGGAGTTCGGATTCATTGAAATCGCCGGAAATTTTTGTCATGGATACTGCGACTTTTGGGTTGACGTGTTCTCCATGTCAGGCACAGTTCACTAAGAACATGAATGCCAAAAATTGGGCCGACGAGTTTTCAGAAGCAGCCGTTGTTGTTGATGACTACTTAGATAGCAGGGACACTGACGCGGAATTAACAAAACTAGCAACAGATGTTCGAACGGTACATGCTAAAGCCGGTTTTGAAATTAGAAATTGGTTGTCGAACTCTTGCAAGGTGCTGGAAAATCTAGGATGGCCCGGCTCCCTACAGAGGATGTATTCATCTTCAGTTAATCTCTACCAGAGGATCTCCAGCAACTCGTATCGGGAGATTCTGTGTCTATGAAAAGGAAGATTTTGCGATTCATCATGAGTCTGTTTTACTCACTTGGGCTTATCTTCCACGTTTGGTAAGATCATCATTTAAGATCTGTGGCGATGTTCAGTCGAATGGGACGATCCGATACCAGAAAAAGTCGACGCAACCTCGAGAAGATTCGTAGATGTATTCGCTAAGCTGAACCGAGTTTACATTCCACGCTGCTATTTTCCCGGCTACGAAAATCACAGCTACAACACGTTGAAGCTCCAGATGTTTGTAGATGCTAGCTTGTCCGCTATGTCGTGTGTGGGTTTCTTCGGTATTATCGATAAAGGACAAGCACGGTGCTCGTTTGTGGATTTCAAGGCGAAGGTAACTTCACTGAAGCCACTCTCAGTTCCGCGACTGGAACTACAAGCGGCATTGTTAGGAAGCCGCTTAATGAAGTCCATTGTCAACAGTCACTCCGTAGAAATCATGAAACGGTACATATGGACTGACTCAAACACGGTCTTTTGTGGATACGATCAGATGCTCGAAAGTACCGACAATATGTTGCAGTTCGAGTGGGTGAAATCCTGGATGACACAAAGGTGCAAGAATGGAGATACGTGCCAACGGCACTCAACGTTGCGGACGATGTAACAAATGGAAGGGTGCTTCAGACAACTAACCAGTAGTTTAAGGGCCCAGATTTCTTGTACAAGCCAGACACTCAATGGCCGGAACAGAAGGTAGAGTCCGTCGACGTTCCAGATGAGCTGCGCTCAATTCACTTACATCGTGTAGTTGTCAGCAACAGCTTCATTGGTTGCTGCCAGTTTTCCAAATGGGAACGTCTTTGCGGACGACTGCGTACATGTGCTTGTTCATCAGACAATGCTGCAGGACACGAGGACCATCCAACACATTAGGAACTTTAGATCAAGAAGATTACAAGAGAACGGAGCGTGTTTTGTAAATACGTATCCAAGAGAACTGGAAGCACCGAAACAAACCAAAGCAGCCCGTTGAGAAAACTGTCTCCGTTCGTAAGCAACGATGGCATACTACGCATGGGAGGTCGTATTGGTGCCTCGCCATTTGCTTCTTATGATGCAAAGTATCCAGTAATCTTGCCGAAGAAGTGCATCGAATCACCGACCTTCTCATCGACAGATACCATAGAAAATACGGTCATCAGAATGGAAAAACTTTGGTAAATAAGATTTGGCGGAAATGCTGATCTCGATCCTGCGCATAGAAATTCGCAAGTTGGCCAAGCGTTGTCAGTGGTGTCGAACTTATAAGGCTAAATCGCAGGTTCCAAGAATGGCTCCATTGCCCGAGGAACTTGTGACACCATTTGTAAGGCCCTTCTCGAAGATTGGAATCGATTATTTCGGTTCATATTTCATCAATATTGGCAAGAATTTAGTAAAGCGATGGGTTGTGCTTTTCACCTGTCTTGTGATTAGAGCGATGCACTTGAAAGTAGCAGCATCTCTGTCAACGGAATCGTGTTTGCAAGCGCTCCGAATACTAAGAGGAACTTCATTCCACCTGCTTCCCTGCATATGGGTGGTGCTTGGAAGAGAATGGTAAGGGCTGTGAAGGCCGCGATGGAATCGATCAACCATCCACGGACTCCAACGTAAGAAGTATTCCAGACTGTATAATGCGAAATCGAGTCCATGGTCAAACTCGAGACCTTTAAAATACATGCCATTAGAAGGAGCTCAGATGGAGTAAAGCAAACTGTAAAAATGCACCAACTGGGGAAAGAGCAACATCAAGCAGCGACTGGAGACTCTGCCAACGCTTCCTGAATCAGTTCTGGCGCAGATGGATAAAGGAATATCTGCCTACCATTACAAGAAGGCCAAAATGGTCTGCGGAAATGAAGGCCATAGAGATGGGTGATGTTGTATTCATCGTCGATGGAAGTATCCGAAATCGATGGACTCGAAATGTGGCAACGGTGGTGTTCCCAGGAAGAGATGGTCGAATCAGGCGAGCAGAAGTTTGTACAAATGCAGGCACGCTTCGTAGTTTTAAAATTCGTTTAGAAAGTGTTTTCGGAAAGTTTTAGTTCGAACGAAGCCTGTCACCATAAAGGGACGTAGGCGGAAAATCAAAACGAGCCGGGTGCAGACGTAACGTCAAGCACTCCGCAAATGAAGCAGCTAAAAAAGCAACGACAGGATGACGAAGTATCCTTGCAGACAATTCTTTCGAAAACCGTTTTAGCACAGGCGGCACCGCAGTAAACGACAGTGATCCGGGGTGTTTCGGCGACGAAATGGAAGATCAGCAGCCACAAGAACAACGACCAAAATCGTGCAAAGTGCCTCCACTGATGGTGAAATCTCTCAGCCTGGACAAATTGAAATCAGCGATAAAATCTATCAACGTCCATGCGGCATTCAAAATCTGCCGTGTTGGAATTAAGGTCGTTCTTCCGACAAAGGATGATTTTGCAACAACCAAGAAGTATCTTGACCAGACGAAAATCGAGTACTTTACCCATGACATGCCATTGGAGAAACCATGTAAGGTAGTTATCCGCGGTCTTCTCACCATGGATGTGGAAGAAATCAAATTCGCCTTGAATCACCGATTCAAGCTCCAGCCGCTGGCTATTTTCCCAATGACGCGACACAACAGTGGCATGGAATATCGCGATCGTCTGTACTTAGTGCACTTCCCGAAAGGGACTGTGACGCTAGGTGCATTAAATGCTGCAAGGATCATCCAGAATATCATTGTTTCCTGGGAAGGCTATCGTGGTACAAATAAGGATGTAACACAGTGTATGCGGTGCCTAAATTTCGGGCATGGGACACGAAACTACCGGTTGAGAGCTAGGTGTAACCTATGTTCACAGGGACATTCTACAGATTCCTGCCCAATCGAAGGTGCCGTGGCATATAAATGTGTAAATTGCGGCGGTGCTCACCGCTCTACGGATCGCGCTTGTCTTAAGCGCGAGGAGTACAAACAAATCCAAAAGCAAGCATCCACCACTAACCAACCTGGAAGACGGAGGGACCGACAACCAGTTTTTGATTCGGAGGATTTTCCAGACCTCTGCCCCGGAAATCGCAGTGCTCCAGAATTAGCAGCACCCCAAAACCGATGGCTGCTAACTTCAACTAGCCGACAAGAACGACGACCACAAGCTAGAAGAGTTAACACGCCCAAAAGCCCTCCCGGTTCTTGAAGTTCATCGCAATCTCGCGAACCAACCTTCTACGAGAATCGACCAGCTGATGCATCCCTTCGCTTGTATACGGAAGCTGACCTTCAGCATATCTTCAACGAGATGTGCGACAAACTTCAACTGTGCAACACTCGCCTGGAGCAAGTCCGGCTTATAGGATATCTAGTTCTGACCTATGGCTACTAACAACCTAAAGATTCTACTCTGGAACGCCTGCGCTATATCGCGGAAAAACATCGAGCTTCTAGACCTACTAAAACGTCGAAACATCGATATTCTCGTAGTAACCGAAACACACCTAAAGCCTGACACGAGTTTTAATCTGTTAGGCTACTCCATCACTAGACTGGATCGCACACATTCAAGCGGGGCGGAGTGCTGATAGCGATAAGGAGCAACATCAATTATATCATTCAACCACACTACAGTGGAAGTTTCAACACTTGGAATGGAAGTTTCAACGGATTCCGGTGGTATGCTGGTTATCGCTGCTTACTGTCCTAATCAATGTACTAACAGCAATAGTTTGAGCAGGAAGTTCAAAGACGATCTAGCGAAGATTATAAGAACCAGGAAGAAATTCATCGTCGCCTGTAATCTAAATGCCCGCCACGAAGCTTGGGGAAACCATCGGAGGAACAAAAACGGCAATCTACTTTTCGAGGACTCTCAACTGGGATACTACACCATCAACGCTCCTCTGGATCCAACATACGTATCATCTGCTGGCGCTTCGTCAACGTTAGATATATTCCTGACAAATGCGGACCACGATATCAACAATCCGGAAACGATAGGTGAGTTGAGTTCTGATCACTACCCGGTCGAGCTGGAGATGCGATCCATACCTTCGAGCCGGCAAATAGGACAACGTTAGGACTACCATCATGTCAACTGGATCGAGCTTCAAAGAAGTGTTGACCATCGCATCGACACAAACGCTCCCTTAGCAACTGTTGAAGACATCGATCGAGAACTACTGAAATTTCAAGAAGCCATCGTGGCGGCCGAGAATGAATGCGTCCGACGAGTTCCATCATCATCTGTAAGTAACATTATACAAATTGACCCAGTGACTATAGCATTGATCACCAAGAGAAACACCATCAGACGAAGATTTCAAAGATCAGGATATCTTAGGCACAGACATCTAGCAGCTAAACTGACACAATTAATCCGTAATAGAATTAATGATCTGAAAAACAAAAAGTTCCAAACAAATTTATACAAGTTAGACTCCCGATCATCTCCATTCTGGAAACTAACAAAAATCCTAAAATCAAAACCACAACAAGTTCCACCGTTAAAAATGAATAATTCTCTGCTGATTTCCCCAGAAGAAAAGTCAAATGCATTTCGTTGCTTCACACAACATAGGTAGTACTATAGATAGCCCTATGGAACCGGTGATTCAGGAAACGATCGGAACTCTCAATAACACTCCTTGCTATGTGCCAAACAACAAAAAGATAGTCCTCGACGAAGTTAATTTATCTCTCAAACACTGTAAAAACATAAAAGCCCTTGGATTTGATTCCATTTTCAATATTGTGATAAAACACTTAAGTAACCGAACCCTCACGTACTTAACTAATATACTAAACAAGTGCATGGATTTACAATACTTTCCATCACATTGGAAACATGCAAAAGTAACACCCATTCGACCACCAGGCAAAGACCCAACATTACCAGATAGCTATAGGCCAATCAGTCTTTTGTCATCGCTAAGCAAGATCTTCGAGCGACTCATACTTAATCGGCTACTAGAACATGTCAATAACAACAGAATTATTCCAGAAGAACAGTTTGGCTTCAGAAAAAATCATTCCACTGCGCACCAACTTCAACGAATGGCTAAGTTTATCAAAGCAAACAAATTCGTAGCTAAATCAACGGTGATGTTTCTGTTAGACATAGAGAAGGCATTTGACAATGTATGGCATGAAGACCTTCTCTATAAACTATATAGGTATAATTTCCAAGCTACCTGATAAAACTAATCCAAAACTATCTGACTGATAGGAGTTTTAAAGTTGTTCTGAATAGAGGTACTGCCCAAACATACACAATCCCAGCAGGCGTCCCCCAAGGAAGTTTGTTAGGTCCAATATTATACAACATTTACACATCAGACATTCCTCAGGCACCCGATGACTGCCATCTATCACTCTATGCTAACGATACATCAATAATGGCCAAAGGAAGACACACTAGAGTTACTGTTACGAAACTACAAAACTAATTAGGGAACGTCCATTAATTACGTCACGCAAAAAATGACTTTTTATAGACCCCCCCCCTTGTCACATATTTTGTATGGACCTTCAATATTTTTTGTATGAATCGTCACGTTTTCCCAAACCCCCCCTCCCCCCTTACTGCGTGACATTATTAATGGACCTTCCCTTAGTTATAGTTACAAATTACATGAAAATCTGGAAAACCAAAATCAACAACAGTAAAACACAGTCCATTTTGTTCCCATATAACAATTCCGACAGATTAAAGCCACCTAGAAACTGCAAAATAACAATAGACAATAACCCAGTTGAGTGGTCAGAAGAAGTAGTTTACCTGGGACTCTCGTTTGATAGGAAACTTATTTTCAGAACGCAAGTAGAAAAAACCACAACCAAATCTCGAGTACTTATTCAAACAGACGTATCTGACTTTGTAAACAAAGAGGGGAAGTAAGATTCAAATGTAAATTTCTCTAAATTCTCAGCATCTACACGGAAAGTAGCATCACCATCATGTTAGGGAAATGTTATTCCTTGTGTTGGTGGTCCTAGTTTGCGTGAAAGTGCTTAGGGTTTGAAGAATTTAACGTTTGAATCTTACTTCCCCTCTTTGTTTACAAAATCAGATACGTCGGTTTGAAAAAGTACTCGAGAAATGTCAAATACTACTGAAAAAGCTATACTCATTGATCAGTAGAAATTCAAGACTTTCAATTACTAACAAAGCTGCGGTATACAATCAAATTGTTCTACCAGTTATACTCTATGGTTCCCCAATTTGGGAGTGCTGTGCAAGAAAGCATAAGAAAAACATTACAAATAATCAAAAAAAATATCTTAGAATGATAATCTCCAGGTACACAAGAATCACGACTATCCATGAAATAGCCGATATTCGAACAATCGAAGAACAGACAAAGCAAAAATTCATAGTAAAAACCCAAATTTCAGAACATGGAATAATACGTGGATTGTTTCCATAGTAGGTTAAGAAATCAAATACTCAACCAGCAATGCATAGCATTGAAAATGTAAAACAAATCAATGAATACGGAAAAACATCAACAGTTAGACGAAGAAAACCAAAGATGAAAGCAAAAGCGAACCAATTAAAATGTATAAAAAACAGTGATTGTTAAAAGGAAACGAAAATAAAATAAGATTTAAGTAAAAAGAAAAGGTTTTCTTTCAGTCGACTATTAGCACACGACACTGAAGAAGTCTGCACATTGTAGACGAAAATGATAAGCAATAAAGGTACTTGGAATTAAATAGAAATTACTTAACTTTCTTCTCATTTTCTAGTTAGGCTACAAATGTCTAACATCCTAATGGAGGATTTTGACACCAATATCTCAAATCACAGGAAAGTAATTTTGGATTTATTAATCTTTCAAAAATCCAGTCTTTCTTCACATGTACCACTTATTTTGCTCCTTACTTAAATAATACACTGTAGGTGCCAACCTTCCTACACATTTGGCAGTTCCCACCAAAAGCTCACCCAAAATACCACCACTGGAAAGCTTAATTTACTTCACTGCAACGCACAATCTATCCTCACCGATAACGCAGCCGAACTGCCAGAGCGCGCAAATTTCCCCGTGGCCCGACGCCGGCTAATTAATAGAATAATTGCATGGCTGAGAGTGATTTTAATTTATCACAACCTGTGGGTTCATTTGTCGTTCGCTGTTTCGGTCCCAAAATAACAACACGAACGGACAAAGGGTACGGCTGAGTGCGTGCTAGTTACAACGATTATCATCACTAACTGGACCCGGACCAGATTTGGTGACTAAACAATCATCGACAGATTTGCTGCTTCTGCAGCCTCGGCCGGGTACAACATTATATGGAGGTTGGAGCACACGCAGCAGCAGCAGCAGTTCTGGTTCACGCCTGATTCACAATTCTCTTGGGGTTGGCTCATATGTAATTACTGTCAGTGTCATCAGTTTAAATTTTCCACCGCCTGCTCCGGGCTTGTTCGCTGGCTGACGGTTGTTGTTGAGCCACTCGGGCACCACGTGCCAATTTACAATTATGTTCCGATTAGACGTGTGCGATTTTAAATTTGTAATCTAGTCACACTCAATCGAATCACTCGCGGACAAATGCCCTTATTGTTGGTACCCCGTCCCCGTTGCTCCCGGTTCCGAGTTCCGATGGGAAGGTAATTAATTTTGTTTATAGTGAATTTAAATTAGCTTCATTAGGTTTTTCCTGGTGGGTTTCCCGAAACCGCAGTTGGTTTTAGGTTTTTCAAATGCTTTCGCTGCTATTGTTTGGGGTTGGAATTGGTAGTTTATGCTGCTTCATTGGAACTGCGCGGAACCTGATGGTTTAATAATTGGTGGATTGGTGGCATGACCTCGGAATAGGAGTGGGGTAAGGAATAGGTGAAAATGCACCCGTGGTTAACCAGAGAGTTGATTTTATTTAAATCAATTTTGCCAGACCAAACCCACTTGATTAGGATGTTTATGAAATATAAGTAAGGATTCGTTGAATCATTTTTTTTTAAATTACGGTCGTTATGAATCATTTGAAGTAATCAAAGTTCAATTACAATTGACTTTCCGAAACGCTTCTCAATTAAGCACTTCAGATCCACACGCGAAACACCCACCACTGATGAGGTCTACAATTATTCTCAAATGGTACTTAATTTGAGCTGTCTCGAGGCCGAACAAAACGCAAAAAAGTGGCCCCCTCCTTAATTGAAGGTTTATTTAGAGTGCACAATAACTGCAACACTTACCCACAACCCGGTCAAAGAGGACGCACCCACACCGCAATGCAGCCGATGAACCCGGCAACACGCGGTGTGGGCGGTAGTAAATCAACTCGTTTGCCATTTCCGGGGGTCCTTTCCTACCCTCAACAATCACGCTTGATATTTTCAATCCTTTTGTTTCGCCTTTTTTCCATTTATGAGCTGCTGCACCATCATTTCGCACTAATTCGCTACAGACGCTTTGTGGGATAGTTTTAAATCAAATTCAAGTGCGACCGCTGAAAGTTCAGCTCATTTTCCTCACACCACCCAATACGGTGAGGTAGCTGCAAAGAGCAAGAGAAATGGATCTGAAATTTTGCAGCGTTTTCATGGCTAGTTTAAGTTCCTGGGTGCGTCGTCTGATTGTAATGTTACTGGGTAATAAAAAGTTTATGGAGCTTGAAATGAAGGCAAAAGTAGAGCCGAATCTAATGAGGGGAGGGGGTTATTCCAGCTGTCGCGACTGAAACTGCTCTTGGGTCTTGTTCTAGGGGCTGGTAGAGACGATGAAATTGTTACGTACGTCAGGAACTACTGTGCACTACCGCCGTCAGACCTCGTCGTGATCAGATTTATGTGACGGAACGGATGATCTTGGTTGTGGGGAAAAGCAATTGTTCGCATTTGCTGACTTTTGCGGGGAACGATGAATTATGCCACTGGGTTGGTGTTTGTCTTCGTGGAAGCATGTCTACATAGATCGTTGAGGTTCGATGTTGTTGGTGACCTTGAGATACAGCGTGTTCATACGTCGATATAGGAAAATATCGGAAATGGGTATGAACATTGAGGTAGAGCTCAGTAAAGGTAAAGTAAGATGGTTCAATGTTAATTAATCGGTTGGAAAATAAAATCCATTTGTTATACCGGATTATACTTCATATGAATTACTTCAACTGCAGAATAATTCTGAGCATAGAATGTTTCAATAATGCACTTGTAGCTGGATATTTTGCACGCCAAACGAATCATTAAAATTCAACAGATTATTTGGGATTTGCCATATCAGCCAAAAGCAAAAAACTGAAACATTCTACCAACGTTGATTAGTCGTTTTGAAACTGTCCCTAAGGGCATCTCCAGGAGTGTATGGTCGTTACAAAATAGAACTGGATTTATAACACAGGCAACTTCAGCAAGGCGTTCTAGTTGGATAATTTCGAACAGTTTCATGTTAAAATTTAAAACTGGAATACTACGTTGTTCTATTTTTGTTCAAATTTGAAACGCGTTTCATCCAAGTTATATATTTTTTGTCATTGTGGTAGTGTCTACACGCTAAGATAAGATTACCGAAAATAAGGTTTTCATTTTACCTAAAATTAGGTTTTGATAGCAAAACCTAAAGTATCGGTATAATGTACCGAAACAAAACGTTTGATTTTACTTATTTTTTCAGTAAAGTGGATTTGCAGATTTGATCGATTATATTTCAGCTAAATTTGGTTAAAAATGGTCTCATTGAACTGCATACAAGCAATTTCGGTAAAAAGTACCCAAGTAACCACGAGGCTGTAATAGCATGCATATATCATATGTATTACGTCTAGTGCATCATTGAAGTTGGATTAAAGCTGAAAAGGGTACCACTAAGATCGAACTAATGCTATATCTTTTTTAATGCCATAAGACATTGCTAAAGTAGTATTACTGCATTGGTAATGCATCACTACATTCTTAAGCTCATCTAACGTTTCATTACTTGATAACTGTTGAATTGATGCGGTCCCGCATTACCGATGTTGATTTTGGGTTGAATAAGTGCAATAATATAATGCTTGTGCATAGCAAAAAATCATCAAGTTTACATGCCGTAAAAATGGCGAGCATTTTAAAAATCCTTCGCTGGAAACTACGATTTGCTATAAATTTCAGTTTAAATGCATGCACATAATAAGAGCATAAACTCTCAAATTTAAACAATTATTTTATTAATTTTCACCCGTTGTGTATTTTTTTTATCGCGGTGTAAAATCTTCACAAAAGACACTCAATTTTCAAAGACAACCCCATAAATTTACATGCTCGTGTAAATTTATATAAACCTGATACAAAACCCAATATGGCTGATATGATACGCTAAGTTTCAGTCTTCAAACGTCGGCGTCTAGGTAGCTTGTGCTGTTATCACAGAAGCAGAAAATGGATCAAAATATTCCAGTGGAAGAGTAAGATTACTTCATTATATTTTTAGTTTATATTTCAGATGTTGGTGACAATAAACAAATTTTTAATGCCTACCCCGATAGAACACATTTTTCAGAAGGAGGCAGTGATTTAATTAACGCCACGAGAGATCTTTTCTCTATCCGTTTCGTCCACAATATTATGTATTCGAGAGGAGCATCGTAGTTTCTCGAATGTTTTCAGAAGTGTTTGATAGAAATGAGAAAGATCCATAAGTACCAATGTTTTATTGAGAATAAAAAGCATCTCACTGTTAATGAACTTATTGCTGCTATAATAAAAACATTAGTGTAAGTTTAGAGCATCCTTTACCATATCATTGCCTCAATGATGTGGAGTGAAAACATCTTTTTCACGGTGAAGAAATTTCTAATTGATTTTAGAGAAGAATCACCTAACCATTCATGTTGTCACTCAACTTCGTTACTAAAAGTATCATTCGAAACATCACCTAGCATATTTTTTCAAAAACATTTTTTCAGGGAGCAATAAAGCAAGAATGATGAAATTGTCAATGAACATGTAAATATGCTAGTTCAGTACCGAACCTAAGTAACCATGAAGCTCTATATAGATACATCAATTTTGCATTATATTACGATATAAGTTTATTGTATAAGCAGTTTAATCTTATATGCGTCCATAAAGCAGAACTAAAGTCGAAAAGGGCCCCACTCTGTCAAATTAAAGCTAGCGCACATGCTTTATTGAAGCCTGAAAACAAGTATATTTAGGGCATAGTTACTTTTTTCAGCAGTTGAATTGCACTGCTTCTACTGAAATGTTTTATTGCATTTTAAAAAGCATATATAGAGCTTGGAAAATTTTGAGAAAAAACATCAAAAATGTATTCCTTCCTATTTGAAAAATTCACTCTCTATTACGACGTTTTATTTCTATCATTTAATGGCATATATTTTCGCGAAACATTGATGATGAGATATACTTTTATATAAGCTCCAATGTGTTTCCTACATCGGGATTCGAACCGAGGCTTCCACGAATGATCGATGAATGCCGGTTGCGTTAACGCCTCAGCCAAGAGAGCAATGGAATTATGGAAGACAACTGCATAATATTAAGAAGCAAACCTATGCACACCCGCTTTGTCGTTCTACAAAAACATGTTTCTATGCAGCTATTTTTAGATTTTTCATGCTCAACACATCGTTGAGACTGTGATACCTGAACCTTTGTTCATCCTCAACCCCAGACGAGTTTCAAATGAAATCATGCCCCCGCCGTTCATCACACAACAAGCCACCATTTTGATACCCGGTGCAGCTTGAAACTGGATCATAAAAGAAAATGGTATGAGAATGAAGATTCCTCTTTAAAAAATAACAGCTCAGTCCTATGCATTTCATCAACCAGAAAAACCCGCGGCTCCCCATAATGCAGCCATATTTTTTGCTGAAATTTTAGGAATCAAACTTTCTGCTGCGAAGTCCACACAGTTAATAATATTTTGTAATTTTCAATTGATTTACATGCACATAATTGGAGCATTGAAAAAGATTGAAAATTATATTCAAAAAAATATTACACGAGGTGAAAATTACATGAGACTTTATTTTTACTTGAATTGAAAACACCTCATGTAATTTTCAACTCGAGTGTATTAATCCATTATTGGTTTGAAATAAAATTAATTTTACAAATCAATATTTGCTCATACTGTATACTGTTATTCGAGATCAAATCAGGATGCCAAAGTCCAATTGTTCAAAAACCCGCATGCAAACCACC
Organism: Aedes japonicus; assembly: GCA_034211315.2. NCBI lineage: Eukaryota > Metazoa > Arthropoda > Insecta > Diptera > Culicidae > Aedes > Aedes japonicus. Next base: position 16,909 of record JASCZW010006615.1, read on the forward strand.
AATTAGTAATCGAATTCGGTCTCACAAATTTCATTTTCTCAGCGGCATAACCTCATTCGTGCTGATCTCCCTTTTCAAAATAACACTTCAATTATTGTGACAGCAGCAGTTTCACAATAGTATTAGATTTTTATTATCACACTGATGTATGAAGCGGATTTACTTTTTATTTGAGAACAATTATAATGTAGCATCTACGCTGAAATTTCTGCTCACTCTGTTTGGTGTTGTTGATCGAATGACAGCTAATAGGATGATGTAACAAAAGAAGCGGGTGCCATGGTGTATCGGTTTAAGTGAACAAACATTTGAAATTGCACGTTCATGTAAGCTTCAATTTTTATAAATTGAAAATGCAGAGAGCTTTAATTAATTTTTTTTATTGTGGCTGAAATTTACTTTGCGGTGCATATTTCTTTGATAATACATGTGTTTTCAAATATTTTTGAATGCTCAGTTCATGTGCATGAATTTCAATTGAAAGTTCAACCATTTTAAGGGAGTACATTGATGTATTTTTCAAACTGCTTCAGTTTACATCAAGTGTAACTTTCATTATTTTTTGCTGTGCAAGGTTAAGAAGAATGAAGACGACGTTTCTGGATCTGACAGGCAGCTCAGCTCGATCATATGTTTCTCATTTCCAAAGTCAAATTAGAAAATGTCATCCAGATGATACTGCACCAATGCTACTTTTTAGCTAGCAATGAAGCATTTATTGAGATAATGCAATAATGCATCATTTAATGCGTATTTAACGTTAAGTTGTTTGAAGAAATATAGTAATGCATCATAACATTTTTAATGCTAGGTAATGCTACATAGCATTGGAGTTGTTGAATAAATGTGATATGGCATGACTGTTGCTGATAGTCGGTCGAATTAGTGTTATGATATAATGCTTGTGGTTTTCCCAAGTATGGTTCATGTGTAAAATTCAATCGAGCTTTAATTATACATGCATTGAAATTTACAGGCATGTAAATTTGAAAACTAATTGAAGAAAACATTAATTTGAATGCTATTTTTATGTGCATGTATTTTCATCAGGGGGTGAGTAACTCTGCCACGTTGTGTTTGTGTTGATCGTGTACGAATGTATTTCTGGGGTGGCAGAAGGTGTTTTTGTGTTTTCACAAACTACAATCGAAAATTTATGCTTATTGGCAACCATGCACGGTTCAGACGTTTAATACATGCTCATATATGCATCGTCTGAATTACATTTGTGTAAGCGAGAGGGAAACAAAAACAAACAATCGATTCGTGTAAGTGGTGCCAGATATGAATTTACCTTTCATGTGGTGGCGAGTGTGTTTGAAGTGTGGCGGATTGTGTTTTTTGGGGTGGTAACACAAGGTGGTCGAGTGACTTACCCCCTGATTTTCATTGAAAATTACAAAATAATTTTAACTGTGTGGTTACTTGGGTACCGTACAAAAATAAGTAATTATTATCGTTTTTCCCTTCTTTCCAACAATACCGAAATTGTGCGGTTTTCGGTATTTTTTACCGAATTTTCCGTTTTTTTGTCTTAGCGTGTACACGCTAAGACCAGAGTACCGAAAATTCGGTAAAAAATACCGATAACCGCACAAAAGTGCACATACTGAAATTATAGGTAAACATGGATTACTTAAATTTCGGTACTGTTGGTGACAAGCGAAAAACGTTAATAATTAACTATTTGCAATCGTTTATTTTTACCGAAATTAAGTTTTCTTTTTTGGGTTTTTGGAATGCTATAATAAAAATGTTTAAAGCAAGGTTGTTTATTCCCCAGAAAAATGTGAACAGGCTTTAATTAGGTATTTTATTTTCAAGTAGTTATTTTTATTCCAAGTAGACATGGCTGCTTGCTGACCACAAAATATGATTTTTCCATGAAAATACACATAATACTCTCCCTGTTTTGGTGCAGTTGCCTTACAAAAAATGTAAAGGTATTCTCCTGGTGGTAGAGTATTGGACCAACCTTCGACAGGCTGAAATATATAGAATAAATTAGTATGTGTATATGAATCAAGTGCAATTCATTTCAATTTTTGAAATTCGTCGTATGATTTACATACAAATTGAATAATTAACTTACCTTCCAGTTTTTTCCTTGTATCCGCATCGATTAATCATGTCAATTCCTCCATATTTCCAGTGATCTACAATTGAATGATAAAAAATATATATCATTGGAATAAGGTATATATTTCAATTCTGGAGAAATTTGCGAAGCCGTTTCTTCGTCTGTAAACAAACTTTCCAATCGTCAATTTTTCACGAATTACAGCTCAGTTCCTCTATAGAATTTTGCTGTTAGTGTCCTGAATTGAACTATAGCCCGCAACTTTGTCTAGCAATCGACTATGGGAATGTTTATTTACAAGCACAGAACCATTCGCCTTTACAAATTTCTCCGGAATTTTCATGATCCGCTTATGGTTAATATTTCTACTCACCCTTCGGGTTGACTGCCACAAATCTCAGTCTCTACAGCTGGTTTCTTCTTTATTTTAAAACAAAATTTGAAATTATTTAGCCTGAAGGTGAGGAGGCGGTACAATTGCAATTCATCATAAACTTCGCAATGGCGGTAGTGTTGATTCTCAGATGCAGCGCAGTGATAAAATTTTAAACCAAATTTAGGTAAAAAAACTACGTAAACATTTGAAAATCCACTTTACTTAAAAAATAAGTAAAATTTATCGAAATCAGTCGTTAAATTTTACCGAAATTTTAGGTTTTACTACCAAAACCTAATTTTCGGTAAAATTAAAACGTAATTTTTGGTAATCTTATCTTAGCGTGTATAGAATCAAGCCAAACGTCAAACTTTGAATCAACGTCCGGTCGTGCATCTGGTTTGAATCTTGTATCCGTCCTACTTTTTCGTTCATAATTTTAATTTGCAGCAACAAGTCTGAACGTAAGATTTAAATGGTTACTTCAATAGGAGAATAGATTTGAGCTTGGTTTTTTCTATTCAGATAATGGCGAAGCAATAAAACATCCGGCGCGGGAAAAATTTTAGCAGGCTGGAGGATTCACAAATCAGCGTTTCTTGGGTATATGCTACCCAAGACTCTATAAAAGGCACCGACCAGAATGCATCTACGTTTCTCACGCATCTCAAGAACGGAGGAAGCTCCCCGGCAAAGGTTTGGTGCAATCAGTCGTGATGAAATTTTCCGGGTGCGTAAAATCTGTACAACGCCTGAACAAAATCAGTGCATCGTCCACAGACAAACATAATATGGCACTGGAACTGTTCAAGACGAACCACAAAGACGAGTTTAAATTCCTCGAGTGTTATGAGGTGCTGAAGCAGGGTCCAAAATTTATGAACGCTGAGATGAACGTATCAAAATCACATGTAATGGAGGCACCTTGCAGTAGCCAAAGTCCTTCGGGTAATTTATTTGTTTAATTTTGACGAGTTTTTATTATTTACCTGCTATATATTGCTGTTCTACGCAGTTATGCATAGAACGGCACTAGAGGAAAAGCACTCATTTTCGAGATTATCCAAAATCTCAACAGCTGAACGTTCGGTAATTCGATTTACCGGATTTCGGTGAAATTTCACAAACTTGCGGTGAATTTGAAAATATATGTCAAAATGTAACAATCTACCAGATTTCTGTAAAACAATCTAAGTGTGCACAGAACTAGATGTCCTTTGAACTTCCGAAAAGACCGTGGAGCTTTTGAGAAATCCGTAGAACTTTTGAGATATCCGTAGAACTTACGAGAAATTCGTAGATCTTCCGAGAAGTCCGCACAACCTTCCAAGAGTTCGTAGAATTTCCGAGAAGTCCGAAGAGCACAGAACTCCCGAGATGTAGTTAAAACTTCTAAAGTCTTCCGAGATGTTCGTAGAATATACGAGAACTTCCAAGATGTCCGTTGATCATCCGAGATGTCCTAGAACATGTCCGCAGAACTTTTGAAATGTTCATATAACTTCCGAGAAGGCCGTAGAATTCCGTAAAGTGCCACAGAACTTCCGAATAGTCCGTAGAACTCCGAAAATGCACACAGAATTGTTAAGAAGTCTGCAGAACTTCCGAGAAGTCTGTAGAGCTCCCGACAAATCCGTAAAACTTCAGAAAAGACCACAGAACTTCCGAGATGCCCGTAGAGCTACTAAAATGTCTTTCAAGATGTCCGTAGAGTATTCAAGGACTTTCGAGATGTCCATTGATCATCCGACATGTCGCAGACATTTTGATATGTCAATATAACTTCCAAAAAGGCCGTAGAGTTCCCGAGATATTCACAGAATTTCCGAAAAGTCCATAGAACTCCCGAAATGCACTCATATTTTTTTTAAAGTCTGCAGAACCTCCGAGAAGTCTGTTGAGCTCCCGTAGAACTTTCGAGAAGTTCGCAAAACTTACGAGAAGTCGGTAGAACTTTCGGAAAATTCATAGGACTTCCGAAAAATCCACGGGAATTCCGAGAAGTCCTCAGAACTTCCGAAAACCCCAGTTCAAACATCCGAGATGTACGTATAGAATTTCCGAGAAGTCCGTCTAATTTTCGAGATATCCACAGGACTTTCGAGATGTCTATAGAATTCCCGAAAAATTCGTAGAATTTCCGAAAAGTCCTTCGAACTTTCAAGACGTCGGTAGTACTTTCAAGAAGTTCGCATAACTTTCAAGTTGTCTGTAGTATATCCAAGAAGACGAAAAATCCTTAAAACTTCCAAAAAGTCTGCAGAAATCCAGATTTTTCAGAGGAGTTGTACGGAAGTCTTGGAAGTATTATGAATTTCTAAGAAGTTTTCTGCACTTCTCAGAAATGCTGCGAAATAATTGTAAGTTCTACGGATTTCTGGGCACTTCTACGAGCTAATCTTTTATGCCATTTCCCCGGTTTCTGGAGTACACTGGAAATCAAACATCTTCAAAATGTCGTTCATCGCACTTGTTTTGTTAAAGGTTAATTTTTGATATGTCGCAAACCATGTTCATTACTTATTATTCAGAGGATCCTTATCCGGAATAAAACATACCCCACTACACGAATGGATAACATATTTCACAATGCCTACATTTGAGAGTTACCAGGCAGTTTTTCCACTTCCAGTGCATGCTTTCTATCATTCCTGGGAAGCCTCGATCTGCATTCTCCTGTGCCAGACGAAGCTTGTCAGGCTGGTTTGGTGATCGCATGTAATATTCTCCATATATTTCTACAATTGTGTGGCAGAATTCCTTGTGTTTCGTTCGCTTCGGGGAATCGCGATTTGAATATAATCATCATTGGCATCTGAAGCAGTTTCGTGAGTTAGTTGGCGTATTTCTGCAGCGCATTTCTGCATAGCGCTCAATCCCGGTTTTCCAGCAGCATTACATTTTAAACGGAAGTAATCATTACGTGCAGTCACTCCTTCTAGCACGCGCAAAAACATGGCCTTTGGCTTCCGGAATCTTCGTTCGAACAAATGATCGCCAAATAGTCTTAAGAATTTCATAAGGTTGAACTTATGAACGATACCATGGAATTTTATAAGGCTGACTTATGAATGGATTTTGTTTCACTCGACGTACAACAACAACGCCTTTAAGCTTTCCTTATTACAAGTGTTGATATATACTAGTGGGAAAGTCACTGGACCCAAAACATCAATGTTCAAGGTTCGAATCCAGGTTGCTCCATATTTCTATTTTTTCGACATCATCATATTTCATAAGATAAGTTTATAAAATTCATCCTGATTTCTTATAGCAAATAATCATAATGCATTCTTATGGACATCGAAAGCTAATTTCGCTGAGTGTAGATGTCGGTGAGAAATAGTGGTCGATTATCATCTGGTGCTCCAACTCAAAGTTCCGTGGAACATAACGACGACCTGGTAATGAGCCTAGCCGCTTCTAGGCTTCTTCGCAGTTTTCTATGCGACGGAAAAAAAAATCTCGAATTAGACAATAGCTATGGAGGATTCTAGAAATAGAAATTCTAGAAATTCGTCATGGAGGATTCGTTCTCTCTGTTTAGATGAATTAGTTAAGTTACACCTTAACAGAAAATTTTCATATACTTGTCCTAAACCAGCTGAAAAGTTAAATCCAAATCCGTCGTATCTTCAAAAATCTCTGGTGATAAATTCGTACCATTCGTCAGTCATTTTCAATGTCTTTTCCTATTTCGTGAAAAATTAAAATATATTTATCATCAATTATACACACACATTCAAGTCTTTAGGTTTAGAACAACATTTGGAACTGCTGCTGAAGAGAGGGTATGTTTGTTATATATTTTCCCAAGAGAAAAATTTATAACTGACATATAAAATGAATCTAGAACTACAACACTCCTGGAGATGCTCTTAGTATTATAATAAATAACTTTAACCATAATTTGTTTTTCATCAGAATAATTTAAAAACCACCAACCACCAACCGATTCGAATAATTTATTAACAAAAAATCAAATGTTGACATCTGTTCCATCGGTCTCCTGCTTTCAGCCGGACTGCCATTAGAACCGGAAAGAAAAGTTGGTGCTATGGTGTCTAGACAACAACGCACGCTGCGCTGCCTCTCGAGCCACCGAAAACCAACCAACCAAACCGAAACCCCAAAACTTGCCTCGTCACTTTATCTGGACTCATGTCAAAAACCATTGCCATCCATTTATATCATCAGCATCCACAATAACAGCAAAAGTGGAGCTCTAACACTTGACTTTTTATCTAACAAAGTCACACGAGAAAATTTCGCCGGAGGAAGGGAGCTCGGGAAAAACAATGATTTATTACTTTTCGTCCAGCTTTGGTTTTTTTTATTTATTTTGGGATGTGTTTTTATTATTTATCTGATATCCATTTCCTGTCCCCATTTTTCAAACCCCTCGTTCCGCTCACGCTCAATCCGTTTCCAGCTGATGATCACCGCAGCATTCAGCTTGTGACTCAGTGAACATGACGTTCTTCTATGAGCGTGAGTTTAGTTTGCATCACCGACAACCGGACATGGCATATTGAATACCTTTCTCTCTATGGAATTGCAAATAAACTAATGGAGAAGTTGGTTTTGATTCGATTTCAGACTAAATTAGGAATCAAGATTGCGCCAACGTGATGTTTTTGACTTGAATATAGGTTGACACTAGTAAACAAATTATGTGACCGTTAAAATATGTGCAAGGAGGGATGGCTTTCCTGTCTACACAAGACTAAGAAACCGTTATTTCAATCTTGTCCAACGTTTCCAGGCTCCATCAACAACAGTGTGAAATTGTTAATTCAAACAAAGTGGAAAGTTTCAATTTTCGAACTAACAGTTCTCAAATTTGTTTGCTTCATTGATGTTTTTTTTTAGGATTGGTTAATCCAGACACAGTGGTTACACAAATCAGTTGGAAATAAACTAGTTAAACGAATGTTCCAGAAACATTTCGGCTGTTTGATATCTGTTTGTCTGTGGTTTGCTGTTATTGTGTAAAGTGGAAGCTCCTACTCGTTGCAAATTTATTTCTGATAGATTGCTGATTTTGTAGAAAATAGGCTGAGTGTTTGTTTTGTGAAATTTATAAACTGTTCATGGAAAACGTTTGGCAGTATTCTTTTCGCGAGATTTGGGTTTTATTTGTCTGGTTATGGTATACTCAGATAAGCGTTAGACAGATTATAATTGAGAGTTTTTGGAAGCAATAAAAATGTCTTTATTTCATACGTTGATAACACATGCACATCGTTTTCTGGGCTCCTCGGTTGAAAACTTATAGATAGAAGATCCAGTATGCAACTGAATTCCATATCTCTAATGCACTTTCACAAGGACATCGCGAATGATTTGGATGTGGATGGTCATTAATGAATTCATTTTCCTGAAATATACAGAAAGAAACTACATTTATGTTTAAGCAAGGCGCTTGGTTTTGAAAAATCGCATGAATAAATATTTGAACTGTTCTAATATTTTTCAGTTTATTTTAATGAGTCCTAAATGAACTATTTTATTCCTCGTTTTTTGATAACTATTGGCCCCCCCCCCCCCCGTTCCCATAAATGTTAGGTAGTTGGCGTCTTTGCTTTGTGCAATAAAATGTATGCACAGCACATGTATGAATAATTAAAAATGTTCCATAAATAAATCGATAAAGCGATGAATGATGAACTATAAACTTTTAAAAATGAACCATAGTTGATTAAATAGATCTCTTACTGCGTTACTACACAGGTTTAGTGACATGCCTGTTCTTTTAGGAATCTGGGTTAATTTGACTACCAGAGATGTGTCGCGTTAGTTTAAAAAGTTTTGGCAGAGTCGTATTGAGGTTTCAAGAAATAAGGATGCAGAAACTGGCCGAAGCCTAATCAAAGCGTCGATCCAATTTCAAGCAAACGGCTCAAGCGTTTGCCTGGCATAAAACAAACGGAGGATGTTTTTTGTAGTACGGATTGACAATTGGACAGCAAGCGTCTGCCCGGCATAATTTAACTAACATTTCATCAAGTCTTACATTTGTTATAGTTCTTTGCGTGCAGGATAGCTCTTTAAAAAAAATCTCGGCAAACATGACAGTGACTCGTTGCAAGATCTGGCCAAAATAATGTGCTTTCAGTGTGCCTTCGAATGAACGGAAGTAGACGTTTTTAAAGCTTCATTGGTTGATTCGTTTATTGATGGCGACGATTATTCACGACCTTATTGATTGCTTCGCTCATCACGAAAGAAGAACTTCCGCTTCCGCATTGACAGATTGCCTGCCAAACAAGATGCTTTCTTCCATACTTTTCAAGGTTAATGGTATAGACTGTTCCGATAATTATAAATACACTAATGACTAACGATCAATTCAGAATTTGTGCAGTATTCGACCAACTTTTGGCTGTGTTCTGTTGTTTACATCCAAATTAAACTGATGTTGTAATTTTTTTTTTCATTTTGTCGCACGGAAGTTTCAAAATGCGTGGTCTCCCGACTAAAGAAAACGGATTGTGCACAAACGGTGCACCGTCAGTAGTCCTTTGAGCAGAAAACTGGCTAAGTAAGAAGCGTCGGAGCAGTTCAACCCACATTACGGAAGCTGTTGTTGATACTGCTCTTTCCACCTTCCACGAGACGAGACGGAGTAGAAAACCCGATCCTGCTGATCCTACAATCGACAGAAAGGTAAGGGACTATTTCAAGCATCATCCTTCAGTATCACTCCGAGATGTGACGAAAAAGCTAAGTACATAACTTATTATGCGTGACGAGGATATAATGGACCTCAGACTCGTCGGAAGCAGAAGCAGCCAAAACGAAGTATCAAACAGGCTGAATGTGTGAAACCAAGGGCTCGAAAGCTGTACGACAAACTGCTGACCAAAAATTCGGGGTGTCATGGACGATGAAACCTACATAAAACTCGATTATAAAGCGCTGCGGGATCACAGTTTTACACCTCGGCGAAGGGAAAAGATGTTCCTGGATCAGCAAAAACCGTTTACACAAAAAAATACGCATTTTCTAGTAAAAATTAAAGGTATTTGCACGTGTTTACTAGGAATTGTTTACAAAAGTGTATCAGCTTGTCTTTTATTATTCTTTTTTAAATGCGAACAAGTGAAGTTCCAGTTTATAATCTCACAACTAAATCAGAAGTGTTGTTGAATGATAATAAGAGTAGAGAAATTACTTATTTTTCAACTGATACATAAATGACAAATTGTGTGAAACTGCCAGATCATCCCAATAATCTATGATTCAGACAGTTTCTTCTTTTCTTCTCCACTACGATTAGGCTTAGCGTGCTACGTCTGAGAAAACTAACAGTTTTGTCAAATCCTGGTGAGTATGAGCTTTTTATTGGAATACCTGTAACTAGAAAATGAGAAGCAACATTACTCACAGACAGACATTCAAGCTCGAAGAAAACAATTTGAATTTGTCGTGTAAAATTTCAAACTTAATTACGTTGAAATTATCTTCCACAGTAGCGCCGCCTATTTAACTAATTGCAACATTTCATCTGACAGTGCAACTGGCAACCCTTTTTTCCCTTACCAATAAAGACAAATCTGTGGCACCATCTTTAAGGTTATGGCTACTTGATATCTTGAGGGAAGCTATGTTTTTACACAGGTAAATGAGATAAAGTCGATCGTTTGTCTGCGGATTTGTCATTTCCATTTAAATTCAACTACATACCTTTATTGATGCAAGTCGAGTAGAAGTACACGACACTGAAGAAGTCTGCACATTGTAGACGAAATACGCGTATCTGTCAAGATAAGCCATAAAGGTAGTTGGATCTAAATGGAAAATACTAATATTTCTTCTCATTTTCTAGTTTTGACAAAGCGTTTGTAACATTTGAAAAGAACCTATCTTCGTTGATCGATTCTCTTCATCAACTTTTTTCGTTTCAAGACCTTAACTACACCTAATCGATGAAGATAGCCGTTCAACGAGGATATGTCTTTTTCAAATGTTATGCAAGGCAAAGAAAATTGTAAACACTACACGGAATACTTGGAGCAAAGCTTGCTCTTTGATGGCAATTTTATCCTTCAGGGTTGATAGGTTATGCATTGTACTTGCAGTTTAAAAGAAGGCTTATGGTTTGCTAGCGAAAAATTTGTGTCTTTGTTTTTGTGAAAAATGAACACAAAATTGAGCTTTCAGTTTGCTCGTACTAAAAGCAGGACCAGTTTTATAATATCAATGTTTTTTGTTCTTAATTTTTAACATTTATTCCTTAAAAATGACAAAACAACAGCATAAGCCACATCCCAACGTCTTATTATGTTTTCCATTAGATCTCAGCTTCTACTGGAGTCGTGCACACTGGTGATGAGTCATTAGGCCAAATTCCATTACGCAAAACGCCACTAGACCGAATGGTTAATTGGGCCGAGTGGATCATGGTTAAAACTTCAACGTGGCTTGATAGCTAAATAACTTAATGTTTCTGTTTCTGATTGGCTGAAGGTAAAATCTGTCATGACTCTTCAGTAATTATTTGTCCCAATTTTTGAAATTTGAAGGAACTGTTACGGGTTCGATTGTTTCATTTCTTAATGATATCAAGCAAAATTCTCATCTTTTAAGTTAATCTTCCATGTATATGAAAATAAGTTTCTGTCTGCCTGTCTGTCTGTCTGTCTAAGCCTTATAGACTCGAAAACTATTGAGCCGATCGACGTGAAACATTATACCGAGGGATTTTTGGGGCCGGAAAGGTTCTTGTGATAGTTCAAGACCCCTCCCATCTCTGGAATGAGGGGCTTCCATACAAATGAAACACAAATTTCTGCATAACTCGAGAACTAATCAAGCAAATGGAACCAAAATTGTCGTGTGGAGTTTTTTGGAGACCAGGAATGTTTTAATGATAGTTTGAAACCCCTCTTCATTCTAAAAAAGAGGGAGGCACACATTTCTGCATTACTCGAGAACTAACCAAGCAAATAGAATCAAATTTGGCATGTGGTTTTTTTAACGCAATGATTATATGGTGGTTGGTCCTATGGAAGGGGAGGGGGTCTCAAACAAATGGAACACGAGTTTAAATCAAACATGAGCATTATCCAGACAACTAAAACACAAATTGTATATTTTCCGCGTATGTTCTGATAGAAGTTTGAACCCCTTCTTAGTCAAGAAAAAAACTCATTTCGAAAAACAACCATAAACGTGCCAGTTCTATTAAATTTTCATTCATTTAGTTGCAAGCGTAGCAAGGCTCGCATCGGGTTCAGCTAGTAAATTATAAACAACTGCTAATGATTGAAGCAAAAATAAATCTCCCGTAAAAGTTCATTGATTCAAGTCCAAAATTTGTTTTCTTCAAAAATACTCAGGCCTAACTTCAACAGACGAGACTTAGCAGATGACGAGTTATTAAATTAGAATATCCTCCAAAAGATCATTGATTTTATGTCCCAGCAGAAATACTTAAATTACTCCTTCAACTGACATGGTCGCTGATTGAATGTATTGAATTTCGAAAGAACGGATTATGGCTTAAAGAAGTATTACTATCCCACGCAAGTTCATCAGCTTCATGGCGCAGGTTTGATGAGCTCCTTAAGTTCAATCTACTAATTTGATGACTTCAGCCCAATGAACCATTCGGCCTAATGGCCATCGTCCTAATGGCCCTACTCCAGTAAAATATCGACATGCATCGGACAATGAGCAACTCGAGGTCTCAATCTTATTCTTCTCAGCCGATTGGAATTTATATACATTATCGATCATTAGGGAACAAAGACTGGTTAGCTTGAACTGATGAGCAGCGATATCCCATGTAGCGTTGTTGGTTTTATCATGATTTTAGGGCATTTTAGAAGTTCAAATCATGGTTTTTAGAAGTTTAATAATACTGAAAATGTTACATGGGAACAGTGCCAGCTCACTTAGAACTATATCGGTCCAAAATACATTGCTCCTTCAGATGTGCATGAACATTCAATATCTTAATTTCCCTCCATAATTACGAATTATCTAACGTGGTTCATCAATTAGGAATGTGAGCTTCTGGCTATAAGTAATACCAAATTTTATTCAAGGAGACATGGTATGAAACTCTGTTTTTTAAAGGTTGTAGGGAAAATGTTCCTATACTAATCTCATCACTCACAAATCATCCTACTCATCGTTTTTAAACGTAAGTAAACGTTATTACCAAATGAAATCAATCGATCTACTCTCCAATATATTGACTCAGTGTAGGATGAATAAAGGAACATAAGATGAACAATTGAACATGGGAGTCAGCTCCTACGTGTTCCATGTTAATCAGTTGTGGCATTGAAATTTCGCCGAAAAAAATGGACTAATTTCGGATGGCGAGGAAAAAAAAATTCAAAAAATTATTCGATGGAACAAATATGCCTTAAATCTTACCATTATAGTATTAAGCCTCCACGGAAAAAAATTGGTTCTTCAAAAAGAGAAAAACAGCTCATGATTTCATGCATGCCACCGCAATGAAATTATGATTTGATCGGGTTAAAAGTTTTAAGCCATGAGCTGAATTCCTGATACTGAAAACTTTATTCATGCATCTGGCAACTTTATTCATGACTCTATCAACTCTAAATGTAAACAAAACAATAAATCCACCGTCTGGATTCCAACCTGGTGTGGATGTGAAGAGCGGTTATAGGACCTGGTGGATGTACTTACTACACTATTGCAATTCTTGAATAGACTCTTGACTAATGAAGCTGATTACATAACCTTAAATTAGAGGCAAAACAACTCTTCCACAGTTCCGTGTTCTAAAAAAACGTTTTGACTCCCTGCTAGGAGGCCCAACAGCAGTTGGCGCCACTTTAGCTATGGCCGATGAAAAGATGGATGCCGGCATGTTCTTCAGCTCTTTCGTGGCTTTGGCGATCAGCTGCTCCTCAGTTTTTGCCACGAAATTCTTGAAGTTGGTCCTGTCTATGACATGCTTTTTCGCGTGATATTTCTTGATGACTTTTGGAAGGCACTTCGTACGTTCACCGAAAGCCCCGAAAGAAAAAACAGTGGCTTGGACATTCTCTTGTTGCTGATCGTCAGCCACAGAGGGACCTTCATCGAAAACTTGGTGTGGAAGATATATTAACGCTTCCCTCGTGCTGGGTACTTCTCATTCGTTTGGCCGATTCCTCCAACCTCTCCACCCAATATGCGGAACGACCCGAATAGAAATGGTGATGTAAAAAATATTAGCAGACATCTTCCAAACATTAAATTTTAATGTGGGTTGTCGTATTCCATATGTATTCAGAGTTCGAAGCTACGCCCTAGTACATATAAATACAACATATTTAAACTTCACATTAAAAACAAACGTATTGATGATGTTAAATTTAACATCAAAACACGTCCTATAAAACTAGAATCTAAAATTACATGAAAATCAAACGTTATGTATGTGTATGTGAAATGTTGTGTACCTAAGCCATCTAAACACATCTGATGACATTATAATTGGCCGTTACCTTAGAAATAAACTTCATTCTGCTGTAAAAGAGTTCAAGTCTATAGCATAAGAAAACTTCTTACAACATAAGAATGAAACGTTACAATAGAACGATAGAACCAAAGGTCTTTGTGAAGTAAAATGTTGCATGCATAATAAGCCAGAATAGATCCTGTGTCATAACAATCACACGTTGCGTTGAAATCCATGTTCTTATAGATGTAAAATGTTGTACACATAAAATATCGGAACATATCCGAAGCGATTAGAATTAAATGTAATATAAAAATCGTATATGTTTTGGCGATATTGGTGTATGCATACTTTATGTACTTTATGCAACACCCGAATAAAAATTTACCTTAGTCTAACAGATTATTTGGTTTTAATGTTATTATCTACTACTGAAAACATCCGGAAAAGATGCACCGTCACGTTTTTCTACAACTGAATGCATCATACATCATCTCTTTTATTGGATAAAATCGACACTTGAAAACATATGTAAGATGTTTATTCATAACCTTTAATACATCTGAAAACATCAAAAATCCTTTGACTGTGCTGTTTTATTCAAATACATTTGAAAACATCAATATGCTTTGATATCTTAAAACATCAGAAAAACATTTTATTTGAATGTCAAAATCATGACGTTAAAGGGACATTGGATTAGAAAAAAAATGTTTGAAAATGTCTGATGTTAACATCATGTTACCTTGCCTAAATACAGCGAAAACGATCTGATCTCTAATGTTCAACGTGAGATGTACATTTGAATTTCATGTTGATGTAGACATTGAAATCAGACATCAGCCTGATGTAAATTTTTATTCGGGGATGAGGCTACTTTGCTCTCTATTTTCTTCTTCAGCTTCTGTTTCACTGTCGGGCGGCCAGAACCAGGGGCCGTATTTTGGATCTCGAAACGAACGACTTTTTGTACGAACGCTTGTGAGAAAAAGTTCTTCATTTCGAGATCCAAAATACGGCCCCAGGTTTCCGTTCGACACTCTTGCCTCTCTCCAAAAGAGAAAGGATGTTGTAAATACCGGATCGGCTATTCCCGGTGGACACAAAATACTTCACTCTGGTCAACTTTTTCGCTCTTGACTTCTAGTTGCTTGACTATGTTTTGCCATGCTTCAAATCAACTGATAACGCTGTCATTTTTCACAGTACACAACAGGGTTACTACGATTTCGATGCAGGTGGAATCACCACCATGTGGCAGCGTTATTGCATGATAATTCGCTAACATCAAACGTTATTTCTTTGTTTTCCACCTGTCCAATTGACGAAATGTAACGCCAAGCTGCACCATCCGTTGAAACAGCACAGCAAGAAGGAACGGCAAACGTCCTGAGCCTTATCGGTTTACAATTACAATCGCATCGATGTCAACCAAGACGTCCCCGTTTCGATCATGATTGTCAACTTTCATATCACGCTTCAGGATTCATGATTTCTTCTACCTGCAGTATCCGGCTAGCTATCACTTTTCTATGTCTCAATGCAGAAAAAAGGATGATAAGAAAGATGAAATGGTAAACAGAGGACATCAAAGTGCGCACGACAAAATAGCGAACTTCAAACATATTTTCGATGATGAAAATTGTTGCCGTCCGCTCCCAGCAGACCAACCGCGGAAGGGCCCTCCCATATTCCACGGCAAGGTATTGACATCGCCTATTTCACTTCCGGCGGCGAAGATGATGGTGTGACCAAACGGAAAATAGTGCTGGCAATATCGCACGATTGCTTGCTTTTCGTCCACAAAAGAGATCTCCGCTATCGAACAGCTACAACCTACAAGTTATATAGGTCAATCGTATTACGACGATTCTCTTTCTATTTCCGTGTGATGCACTTGGTGGGATGCATTCGTCGAAGAACTGCACTACATCCCGTGTCTTACCTGGGTCATACGAGGATATTTTGCCGGTTGGTGACGACTTGATGAAGGTCCCATCTTCCGATAGAGGTAAAAGGTAGGAATGTAGGTTTCTGTGATAGCAGGCGAACCAGAAATGTTGACAATCAATATTTGACCGTGGTAAGCAATTTCGTGCTCGGCTTTCGACTGATGCGCTTTGGCGTGATTACACGATAAGTGGATTTCCTCGCCGGGTTTTACTTTGTTTCATTTTCACTGATTGCTTAGCCTCGGTGATTGGGGAAAGCTGTGAGGACTTGAGGCACGACCGAGCTGATTGTAATTGGATGAGCTAAAATCAGATGCAGCGAAGGTTATAGGTTAGGTGTATTCTCGAACAAATGGGTTTGGGATTGAAGAACTGTGCTTGACTAAACTTGAAAGACACTAGAATCACTTAAGCTATGTTTGGCCATAAACAGAGATTGCATGGCACTGAATTGGGACTGAAGTTAAACCAAATCACATTTGTATGTCCGATGCGTACTCGAAACAAAGAACAAAATTCTCGATTCACAATGCCATTTGCACAGGTCGGAAAGGTTGGCTTAATGCACAAACGTGAGCCCATACCCCGTAGATTGTATTTTTCTTCTCGAGAATTGAATCCTCTCAGCTTCTGACCCCTTCTGGCTCGAAATGTTAGGAGGCATGTCAGTCAACTAAACATTCGATTGAAACATCCAAGATCAAAGGTAAAACTTGCCGCTGCACTTGCAAGCCAGGAGCTACCGGGTCATGTCAAAGAATCGTAACCTGCCTGAAGGAATGCATTAGACGATGAATAGTGTTACGAAAGGAGGAAGGGAGGAGGGTAAGGGGGGGTATTTTATCCACTGATGTGTAACCCTGGTTTGTTTGGTTTGCTGTCAATTTCATCTTGACCCTCCCCTTTCCACCAAAACCGAAACTCAAGCCGGGTTTGGATCCGGGCGACGACGATGTGTGGATTGAGGATGATTCAATTTATTTTATTATTGGCAACATGTAGTTCTGCTTTGGTCATAATGGAACACATCGATACAGCAAATAGAATGTTCCCTTCGGCAATGGGACGAGATTTTCGTCCTGAGAAGAAAGGACACCCTACCGATCTGTGATTGTTTTCGGAGAACAAGTAATTACGAGAGAGGTTTCTGTTTGAAATGATTGGGGGAATATTGCAATGTATATTTTTTGAATGTTTGCGCTTTGATAGTTTAGATTGGGAAACTGAAATTGGACATATCGACTAAACAGCATGCTTCCCAAGAATCACAACGGATACCAGGCTGTATCATTGGAATTTAACAAACAAGTCGGACCGAGAATTCCTCGATTTCTAAGCTCCAATATGCTACATATAGCTGTCCGTGTGTGGAATCGATGTAATCAAAAGTTTTAAATCAATAAAACACCATGCGACATGCGGCGTACGTAGTACGAATATGAAAGGAACAAAAAAGTTTCATTTCGGCCGTACAAACAGTTATACACATTCGGTGCAAATTATTAACCTGGTATCGCGAGATATCGGCTCGCAGAAGAACCAAAACAGGAAAATATTTGCTCGTCGATTGAAAATCTGTTTGCTCTCAATCTGATATTAGAGTGCGTCAGAATTATTGTCGGTGCATTGGAATCCCTAGCAGCACACTAGTTGCAAATCAGTTGAAGTAACTTGAATGCTACTAAATTAAGGTGCAATCAAGTTATTTTAACCAATTTTGACAACTTTGTGTTGCTTGGGATCGACTATATACAAAGCTCAACAACCAAACAATACGTTAGTTGGCAACACTGAAGATTTTTCTCTAACTCTCCGTTTCCACTGGGATGGGGTTGCTAGCACAATTACCTATTGCCATCGTTACTGGACCCCTTTTCAGAAAACACTTTGAATATATTTACACTATTTTTAATTTTAATTCATTGAATATAGAGCATGAAGTCTTGAAAATCAATAACGGAGGGAATTTTTTTTCTCGTTAAATGTTTCTTAAGTAAAAACATTGGTGCCATTGAAATTGAAAAAAAGTTGAGGCATTTTGAGACAAAAACGCAATTTATGATTTCAATCGCAAAAATAAGAATATTGGCAACACTGACTGTAAACAAAAAAAAAACAAAAATTTTGTTCGATAAAAATCATGATTTACTTTAAAAAGAGTACCTGGCATTGTTTGTAGCTTTTTTGGCCATTGAGATATGCAAAAAACAAAATAGAGACTTTTAAAAAATCTAAAAAAACTGGGGGCAGCCCAATGGCCGAGAGGTTCACCGATTGGTTCAAAACTTTGGATTTTTGATTAATAGCCTTGAACAAGTATATCAGCCTATTTTGGTTCGAATATAAGAGGGTCGATGTATTTCTCCGGTCACGTTCCTATCCCCTATACGACTTATTATCCTTTCGATCTCATGTCATTCGACATTTTGTCATCTTGCCTTTTGTCTTTTGAACTTTTGGAACATCCGGAGTGATGTGGTTCCAAGCTGTCGAGCGCTCAAAATGTACAATGAAACCCTGAGTGTGGAAAGGAATCTACGAAAAAACTGAAACCAGGGATAGTCAACTGCGCAGCTAAGTGTTGAGGTGCGTTAAAGCCAACCTCGGTCTTTCGATCCGAGATGTGGCCAGAAGGTACAACGCCAACTTCCAAACTTCGGAATATCCTTACAAGGAAAGGATACAAGTCGTACAAAGCCAGTAAACATTCAAACCGGTACATGAAGCAGAATTCATTGGCCAAACAGCGTGCAAGGCTCTTGTCCGACGTTGTTTTAACGATACACAAAGACTACACGTTGATCGATGACAAAACATACGTCAAACTCGATTTTAAGCAGCTTCGACGTTAAAAGTTTTGCATCGCGACCGGACGTGGGGATGTTCCGGAAAGATTCAAGTTTGTGTTTGCCGACAAGCTTGCGAGCAAGGCTATGATTTGGCAAGCGATTTGAAGTTGTGGCCGGAAAACGGAACCATTCGTCACATCCTCGACAATGATATCCCAAGTTTACATCGAAGAATGCCTGAAAAAGCATGTATTGTTGTTCATCCGCAAGCATAGCGGCAAAGTCATTTGTTGGCCCGAATTGACCAGCAACTATTACTCCAAGGTGGTTCTGGAGTGATATGCTGCCAACACGATCGATTTTCTCCCCAAGCTAATGAATCCTCCGCATTGCCCGGAATTTCGACCAATCGTAAAATACTGGGCAATTTCAAAGCAGCGACTTCGACAGAGTGACGGGGCAGTCCAGAATATCCAGCAAATGCGGATAAAATGTAAGATATGCCCTGATTATGTATCCGATTCCACTGCGATGGGCTCCATCAAGAGGAAGATTCAAGATTTCGTTCGAACTGGAGAAATGTATCCATCTAATGCTGCAACTTTGAATTTTTTATAAAAGTACTGTAAAGCAACCATTAATGGACTCTTTAAACTTACAGAATCACGAATAATAGGTCTTTTTGTGCGTACCCGACCAGAAGCGTATAACATAAAAATTACAAAATTATAACAAACCTTGTTACGACTAACTGAGTATGATATAAATTTGTTTAAAACATTTTCATCTGGATAATTGTAAAACATACTTATAACAAATTATGATATAATGCCAAGGGAGGCACAAGCTGCGTAAATAAAGTTAATTAATTTTAACACTAGCTGATATGATTTTGCTACATCGTTACAAAACTGTAACAAAGATTGTTTTGTTTATCTTATATGTATATCATACTTTGCTATAATATTGTTATCTCTAGAGGATCTTTTGTTAGAATTTCAGTTATTTTAACAACATCCGCGATCTAAATTCAAACATCCTCTGTTATTAAAAAAGCGTAACTGAATAACAAAACTTGAAATAATTTTGTTGTTCCCTTTTGGTCAGGTACCAATTTACATTTGATCAGCCGTTAGTCTGTCTACGTTTGTTGAATAAGTAAAGATTGTACTCGATTGCAACACCATCTTGGAGTGTAACTTTTTATTACATGGCTAAAAAAAGATTAAATTTTGGGTAAAATACTAATTTAAAGTGTTGTGTTTACATTTGCAAAATTTCGTCATGCAATCCGAATTAGAGATGTGCAATTCAGCTTCAGAACTTTTACAACTGCACCATTTTTTTTAAACATTCAATGGTAGTTTAAGTGCGGAATGAACTGTTTGATCGCCTTCCAGCAAAGTGGCTGAAATTCAGGGGGATGAAAGCTCTCGTGCATTTTGATTTTGCGAGCGAATCGATGTCAAAATCAACGAAATCAAATATACGTTTTGCTAGTTCCTGCGGGCGCATCTAAGAAACAAATCCCACTAGTTGCTTCGTTCACGGATTTCATCATAGTATCGTATAGATACTTCTGCTGGTGTTTTAATAGCGGGGCATTTGTTTGCACTGCATGGCTCAAAGCATCGGGGTCGATTTGTCGTTCTCGTTCTAATTCTTGATTGATTAGGCACCGTCATTCCGAATTGGGACAACCCTTTGCTCGACATCATCAAACACATGTTCTCTGTAGAAATTAAAGCCTCATTATGAATTTATTCGTTCGTTTGTAGATCTGTAGTACATTTTTCTGTGGACGAGAGCCGATTGGCTGACTTCGGATCTCTGAAATGTTTGACCACTTTATTCAAGCCCATATCCTTGTTACGAACGTGCAGAATTTTCGAATTCCATTTATATTCCATTGGATCCAATTTATTGCCTTCTTACTATTTTTAAAGCGGAATGTTAAAGCTTAGCAAGTAGAACACTGGTATCGCATGGAAAATCAAAACAATGTATGAAAGTTCTGGATCGGCTACTTTGATCAAAAAATTGGGTTTTGATTTTCATTTTTTGATGAACAATTTTATTTTAAACCAATAAATCGTATCAGAAAGCTCATGATATCATTAAAATCATTCAACGTTTACTACTGTAAACTCATGAACGAGAAAACAGTATAATTTCCTAATGTTTGTAACTAGTAATCTCATGATATGTCCCTGACCTTCGGTTTAGAAAGGGGTACGTTTGCGATTTGCCGACTTGGTCACGGCAGATTTCATGTGGGAATAAGTTGCCACATCAACGTTCAAGAGTGTCTGAATCAAATGGGCCGCTTTTGATGACCAAGAAGAAAGAATGAAAATGTGAGGGGGGATCACAACCCTTTAACTGTGACGACAACCTGGATGGTTGTCAAAAAGAAATTGATTGAATGACCACCACAAAATATACTATATATTAAATAATATATAACGGGGAAAGAGACCATCAGGGCACCTAAGTAACACGATTTGGTTGAGAGTATGGGACTGTCTCCTTTGTGGTGTTAAAATTTCGTGGAACGAGGGCGGACTCACGGACTCCATCTATTGGGTTTATTCTATCAATCGAGGGGTCGATTCTAGTGCTGTGGGAGTGAACTTGCTTTTGGAAGGAGATTCTCTTCCCCTATATTCGCTGGTTTCGAGTAAAAGTCTCTGCTTACGGGTCCGCCCAAACGTTTTTAGCCCTTCATACAGGAGCTAGATGACCACAAACAACAATAGAATCATGATCAAATCGTTTTTCAGATTCTTCCGCTGCTATGGAAAGTTACAATAGATGGTAATTTAGCATGTATGTACAAAGTACAAGATGACGTTTTTCGAACTCGTATTTTGCATGATAGAGCTTGATAATTTCTTACAATTCAGGTGAATCTTCTTCAAGGGTTAATAACACTTTAACAATATCAGGTTTGAACAATTTAGTGGATCTTGTGATGTGTATAAAATGACGAAGATTCACTTGATTGACAAAAACTGGAGCTTGGATGATTTATGAGTGCACTGCGATGCTCTTAAGGCGCAAAGAAGCGACCTTATGTTCCCGTTAGAGATATGTCAGAATCTCCTGATCTCTGTTATTTTTAGTCGATTTATATGCTGTTCAAAATGTCTAATATAACAGTGTTGAGTTTTATTTTCTTCTAATTTCTAGTTACAGGTATTCCACTAAACAGCTCAAACCCTCTAGGATTCATAGTTTGTGTTTATTTTGTTCCGACATCTTGAGGAGAAATGTCGGAACAAAATAAACACAAACTATGAAATAAACATGCAAATGGAGTTCTGTAGGCTCATATTATAGTTGTCGTTATGCGATATGATCAGAGCTCCTTTTTTGTTCTTAACCGGTTGTGAAGATGAAAATCCTACAATCCTACAGAACTTTGCATTTTACCTAGTTTAGTTTATCCATAAACATTGTCACCCCTTTTAACCTTAGGTAAACCGCTAATAAACGGTCGAAGTCGTTCTAAACATACTATTAAGCCATTTATGTTATGAAATAATAATGAAATATAATCTCCGTAAAGCTAACGCGATTTAGCCTCCTATGAGAACAAACAAGCTTAAACAATTGTTCAGATTTATGCTAATTTTACGCTAAGCATTGTCGGTTCACCATTAACTAGAAATATTAATGATGATGTGAATCAGTAGTTTATTTCACTCAACCTTGCGCCAGAGCGAATGATGACTGCCAACTGGATCACACCGACCTACAGCTTATATTATCCTCATCGTTGCGCATTACCGGCTGACTACAAATCCATCACTGGCTGCCTAGACTAGTAAAAGTGCATTGATGAAGTTTGTCAGAAGCAGATAATTTCTCATCTCCATGCGAGACTCTAGGAGCGGGCTGTAATTTATTGCTAGAACGAATAGAAATGAAGAGTATATTGATAGTTCCGTATAGGTAAAGGCAGGCTTTGAAATTGAAAGATACAAGTTTGAAAACGAGCGGAGGGCATTGAACGGTAGGTATCCGATCAGGCACATAACCTTTTACGAAGCTACCCAATGCCAAGCTACCCCCTTGACCAGTAAAAAGTTATGTAACCGAAAGTGCTCTTATACTACCTACTGCTTTGATCTGGTTCTAGAGATTTGTTCCTCTTCAATACTGCCTAACATGGGTGAGAAATTATCTCCTGCCGTTGGGTTTATCAGTAGAATGTACCGACTATTTCACACATTTATTCTAAATAGTCGGTACATGCTTAAAATAAACCCAACAGCAGGTGATACAAAGGAACAACTCGCTAGAACCAGATCAAAGCAATAGGTAGACCTCTTGTACTAAATTTTGATATTAGTGATAGGAAATTATTTTGTATTCAGTGAAAGTATGATGCAAGACCTTATTGTCAGACGTCACCTTTATTTTGTGTTATTTTAATTTTTTACAAATGTTGAATTACAATGTTTGATCATTTATAGTCGTAAAAAGTTCCAATTCTTTGATTGGCAATTTTGAACGTCTTGAAAATTTATCGAAAAATAATTGAATTTCAGTGATTAAAGTTTTATTACAATCAGACCAAAACCAAGGTGCTTCTGCTGTATACAGAAGTTGTCTCCATTCGATTCGGTCCATGGCTGCATTTTGCAAGCCTCGCAGTCTGCGAAGGGTCCGCAAGCCACCTTTTACTTGATCAATCAATCTTGCTCAACCTTTTCTTTTTGTGCCCGTCGGTTCATTTTCGAGAATCATTTTAACTGGGCTGTCGTCTGACATTACTAAGTATAACATCCCATCATCCCACCGCTTTTGTATTTCTCTGCTGGTGTCGTTATCGGTGGTCACCAATGACTCATATACACGAGTTCGTCTAGCGCCTCGATTTCATCACCGTTGATCCGAACTTTCATGTATTTTGTTTTTAACGCATTAATCACAAGCCCAATCCTACCAGCTCAAACCTCAGGTTTCATGTACGTTTTCACCATCGTCTTAAAGTTACGTTCTACGATTTCAACGTCGTCGGTGAAGCCAAACAGCTGGACAGACTTCCCGAAGACCGTGCCACTCGTGTCTATCAGCGTTCTGCAAATCACACCCTCCAATGCAATATTTAACAGAATTGTAGCCTACTGACATAAAATTTTAAAAAAAATGCACATCAAAAAATTGCGCATGTGGACAAAAAATACATTTAGGGTTTTCACGATTTTCGAGGTGGTTGTTGCAATTTTCTGTACACATAAAGCCGTCGGGGCACAAGCCGAACAAAGCAAAAAAAAAAAAAAACAAAAGTCTTGCCAATCCGTCAATCCGTTCGTGAGTTAAACCGTGACATACAGACACCATTTCAGTTTTATTTATAAAGAAGATGTGGAGAATTATTAGCACTTCGTAAATAAGCGAGAAAAAAATGGCAACATCGCATAATTTGCTCTCGGCATTATCTATCTTATAGAGATGCATTTCGTATCAAATGCCCATGGTTCAAGAAAGAGTCGCACCCTAATATATATCGCAGCACTCAGCTCTCATCGATTCGTGATTTACATATGGACACATTTCAGTACACCCTCAACCAGATCCCACTTCGGTGCGCCAATGACGATATTCGAATAAAAAAAAAAAGTGACGAAGTGCAAAAATCACGCACAGTACCATGGGTAGAGGCAGAGTAATCCCAGCGGAATATCACTTTTTTAATTACCAAAATTGGCGCATTCCAGAGAATGGCACGGAAGTAGTCCTTTCTTTTTTTCAACGTTGCTTGCGGTGGGGTGCAGCAACAACAGCGAAGTCAACGAGCTCTGAAGAACAGCACAATGAATGAATGCGGAAAATGCATCGAGAAAAATGACGACGAAAATGATTGAAAGTTTTACTGCCGTATGGAAGCGTGTGTGTTTTTTATGGCGCTGTTGCAATTTTCCATAGCGGACAAAATTTGTGTTGAATTTTATTTTCCATATATATTTATTTGCTCTTTGCATTGTTGTGCGTTTGGGTAGTGCTGTTTGGGATCGGTTCGATAAATGGCGGGTTTATCCTCAGTGTGTACGATTTTCGGAATCGGTTCCCGCAGTCAGAAGAGACGTTCCACAATGGAGTAAAAATGAATGAAATTAAATGCTGTGGCTCATCGGCATTTCCGGGATGGATTGACAATGATCAAGCGACAACGTCAGATATGCGACGAGGATTTTCATATTTTTATTCGGACGAGATATTAACAGCGGATTTATATTTCATTGGCATTGCGAGCTGCAATTTTCGTGGCACTGCAAAATTGGTTGAATCAACATGGAAAATAAACACCCCATGATGATGGCAAAGTTTTGAAGTATTTTTTTTCCATTGATAAACCTTCATCATGAGCTGTAATCCATCTCGCTGGTTGAAAGGTGAAACTTGTACCTTTTATGAACTGCTCTGCCAGAGCAGAGATTCTGTCCATCAGATACTGTTTCATTTTCGTACAGAAAAAAAAAGCTGGGGGGTAAGCTTCTATTAGTGGAAACAAGTTCGAACTTTTTATCCACCACAAGCTTCGATGGAACAATGTTCTTTCACGGAGAAAACTTTTTTAATCTAAACCCAACCTGAGACACAGAGCGTAAGAGATTCAGTCACCACTGACTCCAATCTCCCTTCAAAGTACATATTGGTGGTACCCGTTCACCTGATGCACAGAAAGCACAAGTTCCATTCTGAATGGATGAACGGAAAAACTTTGCCCGCAACCCAACTTCCACCGGCCAGGATTTTTACCAGGTAAATTAGAATTCTATAATCACATTGCTGTGCTACCAGATAAAATTGCGTGTCATTTGTGCTCCGGTGGTAGGGATTCTGGTCATTGCCGTGTCATTCTCGCCATGGTGAGGGAGGTAATCCGCAATCTGGAACCGGTTAGAATTAGAAAGTTGAAGCACGTTTCTGACCACACGATCACTCGTACACACATATTCACACACGCTCGCATATCAGAGATTTTGTCACCCATAACAACTAGAAAGCGCTACTATATGTAGGTAGGAAGGGGTCCGTCCTGCTGGCTAGCTCCATCGTATTTGCATCGGAGATCGCCTGCCACAACATACTAATGAAGTAATCCACATTTAGTCGCCAGGGTGGTGGGTCCTTCCGTCGTAGGTGCTACCGAAGTCGGTGGTTTTTCTGCTTGAATCACGCATCGTTGGTCCTGTATGTACTGGGTCGAAGGTGGTATAACAATCGGAACCACGGTGATTTCCAACCGGGGTGTGACTAGGTTGGGGGAGAACTAAATTTATTGTATAATGCTAATCAAACGAATTTGGGGACAGTAAATTTATCACTTGGTTGTGGCGTGAGCTGTCAGGTTTTTTTCTGTTTGTTAAAAATCGATGCATGAGAATTTGTGAAATTGTGAATTTGGGTTTGGAAAGTTTTTCGGTGGTGATTACAATTCGGGGTAGTCTAGTTCATCTGGCATTTCAGATAGTTCCGGTGTAATAGTTTTATAAAATTTACGCTTCGCGTTGTTTTCGAGTTGTCGTGGGGCATATTGCTTAAGTGTCGTTTGATTTTCAACTTCGTGAAGAAATAAAGAATTGTGCTACTGTTTCCGCATGTAGTGCAGCCATGGCTTGTACATATACTGCAAAACTGGAGATATATTTTTCCTGGCATGGAAGTCATGGTGCACGAAGACTTTGTACGATTGGATTTCCGTACAATTCCGAATAGAAATGAGGACCAACGAAACGTCATTAAGATAAGTAAACGTTCATTAAATGTTCAACATTATATTAAATTTACTTGCCATGTTAAATTATATTAAATTTTCTGTTTATATTAACTTTTCCATCGTTGCCATAAAGACGTATTGCTATTTTTCTCGGTTTGTGGAATATTTGAAAATGATGACCTAGCAGTATTGCTCTACGCTCAATCATCTTGCTTTATTCTAAAGATTTGGTTAATATTTCGTTTTCCTTTCTCAAAGAATTGTCTCCTTTTGGTTAAACTGCTTTGGTGACATTGGAGATGACGAGTTTCTCTTAGCCAGGACACTTCACGCCAGCCGAGTTTATTATTCGTATGCGAGAGACACTTGGCAGGAGCCGCATGTTTCCAGGTGGCCTGACAAGTATAAAGAAGTGTTTTTAGTTTTCTTTTATAATTTTCAGCATTGCATGGTAATATATTCACGTGTTCACTCGTACTAGAAGTAACATATCACTTGTAAAAGCAGATTCGTAGGGAATACCATGATATTTGCGTGACATAACCGAAGTACAAAAACAGATTTAATTGACGGAACATACTCTTCTACTGTACGTCACAAATGATATCCTGCCATTATATGCTGTATATTGTTTAAAACCCATGTACTTGCAGGTTTCTTTTATGTTCAATTTCAGGTGGCTCGGTCATACAAATATGTATGGTTTCTATGATATTTGACTTGACATGATGCGGAGCGTGTGAAATGGTATGTCCACGCATCCTTCCTGACCTGTAGATTCGCGGATTGCGTTGTGGTTCATTGTGGTATTCGTTTAAAACCAACTCGTTATAAGCAATCTTCTTTCTGGTTGATGCAACGCAGTGGCCGCTTTGACGTTTTTATTGTGTCTTTGATGTACTGCAAGCATCAATAAAGACAGAAAAATAATTGGCCTATCTAGCCTAGGTGTTTCAGGATCCTTTCTCAAAACTGGCTGCGTCTGTATTGCATTAGATCTGTGACCATCCAGTGAAGTCAGATATATTGTGTTCACACATCTATCTATGTATAATATTATCTAACTTTTTATTGTGAATACAAATACTAAATTTCTAGGTCGTAATGATTAATAGTATAATAGCTACAACGGCTAAAGTATTTCGATGAGAGGGCGATCCAATAAGTTGCAGATATGCATTCTCTAATAATTGCTTGTCATTCTCATATTATTATTAATAAACAATAAATTAAATAGCTAATTAACAGTTAAATTATGATCATAAATAAGAATCATTGTATGAGATGAGATATACTTCAAATGATTATAGCGGTGCAAGGAGACGGAACAGCACATCCAAATTTTAGACGTACTATTAGTTATGTAATTTATAGTTATGTAATTTCTAAAGATCATTCATAGAGCTCCTGAGTATCGTAAAAAAAAAAATCTCGTGACTACGATGCATTTTCCAAACTTTCAGGTTCATTGTTGATAAGCAAATCCTTCTACAATTGCAGCAGGACAACAATTTAATATCCCTGCAGTAACAGTAAATTGTATATACTATTCCATATTAAATTGCATATTGATTTTGCATTTATATTATTATCATGCCATTTTTACTCGGATTTTTATGATTTATTTCAATATTATTTCATTATTTTTTATCACGGAGCGTATGGTACGGTATGTCCACGCATCCTTCCTCCCCTGCAGATTCACAAAATGTTTTGGGGCTCAAATCTATTCATTTGAATCCAACCCATTTTACAGAATCATCTTTTGCGGTTAATGCAACGCAGTAGGCCTGGCCGCTTTGACGCTTGTATCATGTCTCTGATATGCTGCAAACATCAATATTGACAAAAAAAATAATTGGGCGTTATCTAACCCAATTATTTCCAGGATGCTTTCTCGTACTGGCTGCGTTTGTATTAGATTAGATTAGATTAGATTAGATTAGATTAGTAAATTTATCACTTGGTTGCATTTTCCTCCAGTCAGGTTAGTTTTCAAGATGACAAGTAAATTACTAATCAGTTTGTTAGCTATCCAATGGTATTAATTTTGGAGGGTCATTCTTATCAAAGGGTATGGCTTAAATTTGCTCAGTAACCAAATCCTTGATTCTTCAAATACATGAGAGTGAATAAATTACGCCGCATTGTCATACAGGCATAACATCATATGAAGCAGCTTTAATTTTATGTTCGTTACGTTTTGTCGAAGCAATGTATTCTTTTTAACCATAAATGGTTCATAATACCTCGAGGATGAAGCAAATTTTTTCGATAACCAAACAGCGTCGAACCCTTACACCTTGAGGAGAGAATCCACCCAGAGTGAGCCAAATCTATTCCAGAAATCTTTGTAACCGATGCAACATTGGTCAGAATGCGAATTTAGCTGGAAAGATACATTTTCAGCTGAAGTTTGTAAATTTTGGAGCAGAATTATCGTCTACAAGAGGTTGTTTCTCAGCAACGAAGGCGCTTTTTGGTGTGAATGAAAACTAGAGTGGTTCATATTTGTCAGAGAAATCAAGAATATAACTTTTTATTTGCAAAAACCAAAGGCATCCATTATTGAAAAAGTTGTAGAATAAATAATTTCAAGCAACTTTGATTGTTTAATGTTTTCTGTACCTCTTAATATGACCGAATTAGAGCATTTATTCCTACGTAGCTTAGGGTATCCCTATACACGGTGTTCAATAAGTTCGAATACAAGTTTTCATCATTGCGTAGGTATGCGCCATGTACATATTCTGCATTGGTATTGGTGTCAGCTTTAGCTTCATTCATACGCTACCGAATGTGCGCGGTGTTGACATTCTGTTAGTTGTTGTTCGTTTGTTACGCGCGATGAAAGAGTATCGGGACTTCGTAATTAAGCGTTTTTGAACGGTGAGCGACCCGGCGATATATTCCGGCTGCTGAAATCGCATGGGGTCAAGCGGAACTTTGTCTACACGACCATCAGGCGATACCGGGAGACGTCCTCGACCAATGACCGTGCGAGATCCGGTCGGCCGCGTTCAGCGAGGACGCCACGGGTCATCAAGATCGTGAGGGAGCGAATTCGGCGCAAAAAGAACCGCTCAATCCGGAAAACGGCTGCAGATCTCAACGTTTCCATTGGAACCGCTCACACCATACTCACCAAGGACCTTGGTTTCAGGCCTTACAAAAAACGTAAGGTCCATGGCGTTTCGGAGGCTACCAGCAAAAAGCGGTTGGATCGAGCTAAGAGGATCCTCTCTCGGCACGCTGGTCAGGAGTTTGTTTTTTCGGACGAGAAACTGTTCGTGCTGCAGCAGCCGCACAATGTGCAAAATGACCGGGTGTGGGCGCCATCGAGGGACAGCATTCCTGAATCCAATATAAACATCCCTCGGTTCCAAAGTGCCGCGTCGGTGATGGTTTGGGGGCAGTATGCAAACGTGGTAAGCTACCCTTGGTGTTTATTGAAAAAACGTCAAAATCAACGCGGCGTACTACAAAACTGAGGTTTTGGAAAAGGTTGTTGCCCCCAGTCTCCGGAAGCCTCTACGGCGATGAGCACTACGTGTTCCAGCAGGACGGTGCACCAGCCCATACGGCAAATGTGGTTCAAGCCTGGTGTCGGGACAATTTAACCGACTTTCTGGACAAAACTTTGTGGCCTCCCAGCTCCCCGGACTTGAATCCTCTCGACTTTTTTGTTTGGTCCTATATGATGGCGAAGCTGAACGAATACAAGGTCAGCACTTTGGATCATTTCAAGACGGTAATTCTCAAAATCTGGGACGAAATGCCCATGCAGTCCGTGCGTGCCGCCTGCGACGCGTTCGAGAAACGTTTGAAGCTCGTTAAGGAGTACAAAGGGGGGTCATTCCAAGAGAAATGTTGTAAACGTTCCTTGTAAACATAGCTTTCAATAACATAAATCCAAAAAATAAAAAAACATGTTTTCATTTTTTTAACAAATTTTGAAAGTGTATCCGAACTTATTGAACACCGTGTATAAATCATTTTTTTTCCTCTGTTCGGGACATAAACCACTGCGACCAGTAATTTGATCTATTGTAGTATATCCCGTATCCTTTGTTTAGTGCATGTCAGGTTACTTCATCACTATTGAGAGATGATGAAGTATTCGGTATTCATTACAGTTGTCATTCTTTGTTTTGTTGGCAATGTCATCAGGTTTAATTGAAAGTTTCCGCTGTTAAACACTCACACGCTCATGTTGTTTGTATGTCACTCACCTGTCATCTTTTGTTATTTTTACAGCGGTTTGAATGCATTAACTAGTAAAACGGACAGGAGTTTCTCATTTAGTCAGAACCGCGTTCACTCGTCTAGATTTCTTGATATCCCCTTACCCATTACATTTAAACTTAACTCTTTCATTGAAAATCTTGACTCTACACAACAACAATTCTAGGGGAGGAGCTTGGATTCACTTTTGTCAAAACGATAGCCAATCGTCATTGAATAAGCTATTTGTTGAACATGTGTTGTGGACTCGGACAACCAATACGCGCGACACCTAGCTTTCCTGCACTGGTAGAATTTTGCTGGTTGTTGAACATTAAATGTGGGTCAGTAATTTGAGTTTTTATTTTGAAATGGTAAAGGCTCAATTCAGTTTTATGATTTGGAAGAAATAACATGCTTATGCAAACATGTGAATGCAATAAATTTGAAAAGAGGTCAGTTGCAAAATTTGTCTGAACATGCACTTGCGAGGGTTGGCAACTCACAAGTGCCTTATTGTGATTTATCACTTGAATTATGAAATGATCTGTAAATGATCATTTTGGAATACTACACTAGAATGCAAGAAATAATGTTGATGATCGGTAAGGTAACCCACATAGGGTCGTTTTAAAATTTATGGTTTTTTTCTTCGTGCCTAAATTTGTGTCGTTCTTTTTGTTCAATTCTTCATACGGAGTTATAAGTGTGCGACGTGTTCCTATAATTTAAGTGTGTAGTTGGTTAAAATATGCATACTATATATTTAGCTGGTGTGAATGAGGTAAGATTTAAACCACGGAAACTAAGTTCGAAGGCAATAGACTCTCATCTCTGTTTAGTTTGATAAATCTGTAACACAGTAAAAAAGAAACATTGAATTTTCTGCACACATGGAAAATAAAGGATACGCTAGATTTGGCTGAAGATAATGGAATATTTCATGTAAGTTTAGGCCAGGTAACACCTGATTCTAGTCTGTCGTATGAAAGATTGCAAATATTGTTGTATGGCGCATGAAATAATGTAAGCAATTTTGTTGCATACGCCTACTTTGGCTTGGAATTAAACGAGGGGAAATTTAATGCGCCAGTTAAAATTCATTATTTTTTTCTATGAATAACGACCGGTTTTCATCATCATGTCATCGTTTCAATGGTCAAAAACGGGTTGGGTAGATCGATATGCAACATCATTTATTCGTATTCACGGGGATATAAAGAATCTCCTTCTAAAAACAAGATTGAACAATTGGTTAAAAAGGCGAGCTATCTAAGATGAGGCTGACACAATGGGTGGGTAGAAGGGCTCGCTCAACATTCATAAACTGTTAGCAAAGGGGAGTTGTCATTTACACTCTTCCCATCCAAGTTGTTTGTGTCCTGTGCCCTGATGGTCTCTCCCGTTCCCCAGTATTATCTTGAAATATAATAATAATCATGTTATAATGTAAATTTTTATATAAGAGAAAAATACTCCAATGATACGTATCTATTACAATGATCTTTATTTGGATGATCCTGCATATAATGAAATGCTATATACTGCTTTTTTGATTAGATAGAGCCTGAGAAATTCATTTCAATATTCATTCTATCTATACACAGAAAAAAATAAAAAATTTTAACAGACGTGTAAAATTTCTTCTCGTTAAATTTCAAGGCAAAGGACGCGTAAACAACGTAATTGTTTGCAAGCTTTCATAAAGCATAAAACATTTTTTGCACTATTTCATACAACAGGCCGGATTCCATCGATATATAGGTTAAATTTACATGAAAGATCCCATTAATTTATGCCCAATCTAGCATTCGCTCAATGTGCATTGTATAACGCAGAAAATTCAGTGTTTCTTTCAAACTGTGTATTCTTGGCTAAACGTTAACTACACTAAATTTTAATTTCCGATAGGGAATCAACAATCGATACTGTTAGATACAGTATCGTGATGATGATATATTGACCAAGTTTGTATTTCTAGTACTGCTAGGGAAGTGCAAAAAGAGTCAGAACAAGATAGATGGATAAAATTTATGGGTTTATTTTCAAATAAATTTATGTTGTATGAGAAAGAATTCACTACAGTGAACGCATTTGTGATTTTGACTTCGGATTCATTCGGATTATTCGGAATATGCGGAATAACGGAAAAGTTGTGTATCATTTACATTCTAGAGTGACACGATTTTTACCATACATTTTTACAAAGGGAAATATATAAATTGCTTCGAAAACCGATTGCTGATCCAATACCCGGGATCATGATACAAAAACGATCCTGCATTCTGGCTCCTTGGAAAGATGCACTGCGACTTTGCATTGTCAAAGTGATAAATTTCAGTTATTGTTGTCATTTCATACGTTAAATTTGTGTCGTAGAAAACATGAGGATGTAGTTCTCTTATTGTTTATCTTGCAGCAGCTAACTAGAAATGAGAAGAAAGATTAGTTTTTTTCCATTTAATTCCAACTACCTTTACTGCTTTTCTTGATAGAATCGCGTATTTCATCAACAATGTGCAGGCTTCTTCAGTGTCGTGTATTAATAATTCGACTGACCAGAAGCTGATAATTAAAACCCAAAAAACACACTCTTGCCTATTTGAGTCAAAAAGTATTTATGTACCAAGTTATAAATACTTTTTGACTCAAATAGGGCATCGGATCAAAAGTTGAATTTCCAAGCGATCTGCACATCCGTCTTTTGTAAGAAGCGTTAAAAATGAGCACATATATTCGAATAAACCATTACAATCATTATTATGACTTAACGTTTAGTTGTCTGAATTTCCTAAATTGAAGTTTAGATGAAAATTGAAGTCGACACTAAAATAGTAAAATCTGGAAATTTCTATAATTGATTTGAATAGTAACATTACATTCTTTAAATTCATACTTATACTTAAAACTATAAAAAAAAAGATTTTTTTGCATATACTAGCATCATAAAAAATTGAAAATCCATCCAAGGGTTATAAAAGTTATAATTTTTTGAGAAATATATATTTTCTCATTTTATTTTGTCCATCCTATTTTGAAATGGAATCCTCTAGTAGCAATATGAAAAATTCGAGTCAAAGATTTTTCTTAAAGGACTAAATATTGCGGAATATTAAGATTCACTTCATCGAATATCTGATTTATTTATCTTTACGGATGTTCTGGAACTTCCGAAAGACCATGAAGGACTCCGATCGCTTTGCTTTTTTGCTTCTTACATTTCAAGTATAAATTGTTTTGAGTAGAAATGTATTGCTTTTGAACGAGACTAATGAATTTACCACCTTATCGGATGTTCCGGATACTACAAGAGATCATAAAGTGGCCATATCTCGAAAGTGTGGCCTTAAACGACAATTTAGATAACACATTTGAAATCAGTGGCATAAAATTACTTGAAAACACATAACTTAGCTAGGTAAAATCCATTTTTAGACTTTTTTTTCACGGTTTGTATGGATTGGATTGTTTTTTATTACAACATTACCATCTACAGCATACCCTGCAGCCTGCTGCTGCTGCTGCGCGCGTTCACTCAGCATATAGGAAAGCCGATAGATAGGTGTAACTGGACAAGAAAGGTGGCTTCGCAGTTAGCTCTACACCCTTAACAATAATGAATATTACGAGTGATGTAATCCATTTTGCACGTAAATACTTCGAGACGCAAATGTAAAGGGTGTCTCGATCAAAATTTGATCGACTTAAACTTGACGCATTTCCTTTCATCGAGCATTGAAAAATGTTGCACACCCTTTATTTTGATGATGTGTTCCTGTGACATCATGCCTCTATTTTGATTTTGAGATAAGCACTTCAGTTATCAAAATGTCGTCGAAGGAAGAGAAGCAACGCATCAAAATTTTGAACGTGCATGGCGAAATTTCCAAACTACTTTCACGCCAAGTTGGCGAAATTGT
The DNA here is from genome assembly GCA_034211315.2 of Aedes japonicus. Lineage (NCBI taxonomy): Eukaryota > Metazoa > Arthropoda > Insecta > Diptera > Culicidae > Aedes > Aedes japonicus. Next base: position 51,416 of record JASCZW010006615.1, read on the forward strand.
TCAATGTGGCTAAATCAACTGTTACCAACGTATTAAAAGTGTTTGGTGAACGTTTGTTGACAGCCTAGAATGCAGGATCGGGGGGAAATCGAAAGCCGGAGGCCACAGCGACGACAAAAAGAGTTGCCCGCTGTTTCGAGCGGAACCCCAACCTCTCCGTCCGAGATATGAGCTGAGCGAGAAAGAAGCTGAGAGAGGTGCCTTCAGCCGTGAATAGAGCTAAAATTCGAGCTGGACTGTCGACTTACAATAAAGTGGTGACTCCATAGCGCGACGATAAACGAAATACGCCGGCCAAAGCACGATCACGAAAGTAGTACACGACGATGTTGACGAAGTTTGATCGCATGGAACTTACGTCAAGGCAGACTTTCAACAGCTTCTTGGACAGGAGTTATATAAGGCAACCGGACGGGGAAAGGTGGCAGATATTTTCAAGTACATTAAATTGTCAAAGTTCGTGAAGAAATATCTGGTGTGGCTGGCCATCTGTACCCGTGGCTTGAAGAGCAACGTTTACATTTTAACTGGAACCGTCAACCAGGAAATGCGAGTGCCTACAAAAACGTCTACTGCCTTTCCTGAAGCGACACATTTGTTCCGTTCTATTCTGGCCGGATTTGATATCTTGCCATTACGGAAACAAGGCCATGGAGTGGTATGCTACCCTTCCAACACGCCAGAGCTCCGCCCAATCGAACAATATTGGGCAATCGTCAAGCGGATCCTTAAGGAGACTAAAAAAACTGTTGTCAGCGAAAAACATTTTAAGGCAAACTGGCGTTCTGCGGCGAATAAAGTGGACAAAGAGACTGTACAAAATCCTTTGACAGGCAATTCAAGTTCGGCAAAAAGGAAGCTTAGCTGAATATTTCTCCTGTATTCTGTATTAACTGAACTTGAAAAAGAAAAAGAATTTGACTTATTGATAAAAATTTTGATCGACTCACACACATTACTATTTGACCAAATTGTGATCGGAACACCCTCTATGTTCTGTTTGATGTGTTTTTAAACGCTTATTTGAAACCCAGAATAATAAATGCTAACATAATCAAAGTTACGTACCAGATGCTACATTTACAACAGCTCCTAAGGTAACCTCAAATCTTAGCCCTTAAAACGTTAAAAAATTGCCACTTGACTGAAAAGTGGAATGTTTAAGTCTTAAATTTACATATCCTTGGTGTTATAAAAACATCAGACCTATTGTCAACGCAGTCGGTTTCGCAGGTCACGGCAAGTTCACATTTGTTCTGCACGGATTTCATTGCGACATCTTACAGCATCCTTAAAATATTTTTTTATGATGGCCAACATCCGGTAATGGTACAATTTGATTTCAAATTATCACAAGCATGTGGAGATGAAGGAACGAAGTGAACCCTACAAGAAAAGATTTTGCTAATTTTTACCACTACAATCTGGTCTAGAAGAACTTATTTTTTATTTAACTTCATTACCCCATCTAGATTTTTCCTGAAAACAAGTATCCATGATCCTTGAAATTTAACTGTAGCAGCATTTGTAAAAAATAATTGTGTGTACCTCAACTTATTTTTTCGTCACGTCATGTAAATTATCATTTCCAGTTTTTATGGTCTAGTAAATTTAAAAAAAATGGGCTTCAAATGGTGAGTTGACAACATAGAAGGAGGGTGCGACCGACCTCACAAGTTCTATCTCACGAAGTCATATGATCCCTCCACAGTCACACAATCGCAGACTGCCAGCTGAAACATGGAGACGCTGGTTGGCGTAAGCCTGGGCAATGTTGTCAATCTGACAATAGCGAAGTGAGGGGTGCGACCTGTAAATCATATCATTATTTTCCGTTCTCATATCTTTCGAGGTCTTCAGGTCATCGTGCTGTAAAAAAACATTTAAAATTTATTTTTTCTCATGGCTGCCATGTATTGTTTAAGCTTTCTGGTTCATAATGGATGCGCAAGTTTGTCTTCAATCGCAACAAAACAGCAGTCGGCACACATGTAATTTTCAGTTCATATTATAATATCCCTTCACTATATTTATTATCTCATATGACATTCTTTATTCATTACCATTATCATTCATCTTTATCATCATCACCACCATTTTTATCGTTACTTGTGTTTTCGTGATTGACATATTAACATTAAAATAATTTTATAATTTTTAGCTAATAGTTTATATAACTATACTCTTAATTATTATGTCTTATCTGTCCATTTATTTTTTTGATCCTTTCTTCTCCTCTTATGATTTAGAAGTATCTATTGCCTTGCATACAAGAAGCTGCAAAGGAATCTGTGGCAGGCTTTTGCACTGATTACTGAGAGTATTTTTCATTTCCGGTTTGCAAATGGACATTTACCCAAATCTGAGCTGATCTGATTCGTGCAGCGCTGTGTGTCATTTGAATAGTTTCTGATTTAACAGTTCAATTTTCGTCAACTGTGTCATAACTCACAATATCATTATAATTGGTGATATTGTTTTATTGATTTTACTCAGATGATTTGAACATTACTTATTGTTTTATGTATGTCCATTTGTCTTTAACTTACTTTCAATCAATGCCCTGTTTCACGGAGCAACTCCTAACTCATGAACAATAATTATTAGGTCGGTAAAAATAAAAATGGATTGCTGTTATAAAATCAACATCAACAAGCAAATAGTGAATATGGCAAGAGTAAATTAAAATGTATAAATGTTAGTACTGTGAAATTTCAATAGACTTAACAAACTTTTTTCAGGATATTTCAAATCAAGATGTTGGTTAATAGCTGCTATTACTGAAAACGAACGAAAACGTGCAACAATTTACAACATTTCTTGCATTTCAGGATCAATCGACGAATGAAGATCATATATAATAGATATGAATTGTTGTAGTATTTTTCATTTATATAAATATATACAATATTATATAAATAATTCATGGGAATGGGAGGGACCATCAGGGCACCCGATTGAAGCACTCTGGATGGGGAGAGTGGAAATGCCAACTCCCCATTGCTAACAGTTTGTGAATAGAGGGCGGGCTCTTCTGCCCGCCCATTGGGGCATCCTCCTGTTAGATGGCTTGCTCTTTTGACCAATTGTTCAATCTTGTTGTTGGAAGGAGATTCTTTATATCTCACTGTGGATACGTATAAGTGATGTTGCCTATCAATCCACCCAACCCCTTTTTGGCCCTTCATACAATGGCATGATTAGGATAATCAGTGGTTATTAAAGCTTGATCAAGTCTAACAGCGAGGAGAGCTCACTGCTGTCGGACTTAGTTTCCGTGCTACAATGGGTGGTAGTACATATCATACATCATACATCTAGTAAATTTAAAAAAAATATTGCAAATTTCGGTGATTTTTTTATAAGAGTCTGTGTACACTTGCACAAATAATTCATTTTAACAAGCACGTAAAAATTCCCCTCATTTAATTCCAAGCCAAAGAACGCTTAAACAACGAAATTGTTTGCAATCTTTCATGCGCCATACAACAATGTTTGCAACCTTTCATACAACAAGCTAGATTCAGGCGTTATCTGGCTAAAATTTACATGAAATATGTCATTATGCCAGAAAATTCAATGTTTCTTTTTATCTGTGAATGTTATACCTGCAGCTACGCGAAGTCCAGTAATTTACCAACCAAAATTCATGGATTATTTCCTATTAATTTGGGTCAGATATTGCCTAAATCAGGTCTGTTGTAAAACATAGTGCATGCAATTTAGTAGTTTAGTTTTGCTTTGCTTTGCAGTAGAGGGATTTTTGTTTGTTTCTATGGGCCCTACTTGAGTACGAAATTCGCACAATGCAAAGTAGCTTCATGGATAGTTCAAATTTATTTCAAATCATTCCATAACATTGATTGCTGCTCTATTACTTGTTATTTTACATTTTTTCATCTCTTGTTTCCTTCTACTTATGAGCATTCACTTATTTTTCGCGACCTTTCAAATTCCCATCACTCACGGATGATGAATCATTTTCTACCTTCTTACAATGTATTTCTTCTAAAACTGCAAAGCTCCCTCCCACGTATTGACGTTTCCATAAATCATCCATCTGGTTCCGACTTCCATGCCATTTACAGCAACCAACCAACAAACACTGTTGTTGTTGTTGTTGTTGTTTGTTGTGTTTGTTGCCATCCGTTTTAAACTGTCTCGAAGAAAGAAAGAAAATAATTCCTTCCTCGGTCAAGGTCACAGTGCCATCCGGAAGTTATTGTTTGTCGTTTCGTTTTGATACTAAGAAATTGTCGCACAATGCAGCTCAGCTCCGATGAATGCATCTCAACAGTTGCAGCGAGTTGCAACGAAATAAGGAAATCGTCCCTTCGTCTTGAAGGTGGGTCATAAATGCTGTGTAATTGTTTCCTTTGTCAGTCCGGGGTAGAGATTGGGAGTGGGATACAATCAGAAATTGGCTAAATTAAATCAGTTCCAAATAATTATTCAATGCGTGACATAATTCCCGCCACAGCCGTATCAATTTTGCGTGTGAATATTCAAACATGTAAATTTAAACTATTTTCCACAAACATATTTCCGACGGTAGACATTCATAACACTCGCGCAGTACGCTTCCGTGGCTGGCTGCTGGGTGAATCCTGTACACTGTGGAACTATTGGTACCTTCATACCTCACAACCAACTCAAGCTGAACCATCACCGGTCAAAAAAAAGCACAGCAGCAATTAAGTGTTTTTCATGTTTGATTCATTTCGCTTTTTATGCTACACGCTCTGGTCCACGGTGCACGCTGCTCGAGGTACTTTCGAGCAACAGCGCGCTTCCAACGTCCGTGCCAGAGCCCCACCGGCCATCGTCCCCGTCGAGTTGGCATAAATGGTCTCATTTCGGAGTTGTGCTTATGCTAACGGGTAAATGTGGACTTTTTTTTGCTCTCTCCTCAAACACATCCCTGGAACTGGACGGCCATAAGTACGTAACGTATGTGTGCTTGTGTGTTTGAGCGGTCGATGTGGTTCAGTTAGCCAAAGAGGAAAATGGTTTGTGAATTGAATTTGCATTCATTTCATAGTTCCGATAGGTTTTATATGTTCCGGACGGTGTGGACGCCGCCAAGAAGTGCTGCCTCCCCGGGGAGAAGTGGCCGCAGGCTGACTGGAGAAGCGAAACTTTTCAGACGATGCTATTATTCCAACGTTGATGTCTGGAGGGTTTATTAAGGTGGAAATGAAGTGTCTAAGCTTCATTCATATTATGCCAATTAGATGGATCTCCGGTGAACAACACAGTGTGCGATAAAATTTTCCTTAGTTTAGTATCCTCATCCCCGTTTCTACGCAAAAGGTCACGAATCACCTTCGCTGAGCACCATCTGTAGCGAAAAGCATTCACCGCTGCAACGGTTGTAAATCATGGAACGTGTAAATTGGGCAACTCACTGTAAGTGTGTCACAAAACGAAAGCTAAGTGCCATTCCCATCTAGGATCCATTTTTCTCACAGCTCTGCTACTTGTCAACAAATGCCAGCGTCTGCTGCTGGTCATAACTCAACCAGTGTGATATCGCGTGATCTTAAACAAATGCGAAGAAGCGGTTCGAGCTTTGAGGTAGGTGGGTTTCCCTATCTAGGTATCTTAACTTTCAGAGACGCTTTCGAAAGCGTAAAGTGCGGATACGTGTGGCGCACTTTTGAGTATTTTTCCAACTGTTACAACTTTGTCATACGATATAGCTTTTAGATTTTATCACTTGTGAATGTCGACACGAATTCCGAGTCAGTAGAAGCGGACCAAGTGATCTTTCTTCGACTTCGCTCGTAAGATGACATTCGCCACCTCGCCACGCTCGTTTGGAGCCTAGAGCTAAATGCGAAAAAAGAGAAAAAAAAAACGCAAAAGCACGGGTGTAAATCACACGGGAGAACTATTAAAATGATACATTATATTTAATATCTGGTAGGAAAATATACTGCGGAAAAATGGGACGTTCATATATTTTCCCGCTTATTATTTTGCGAGTCCCTGGGGGTGAGGGTTTGCTTCTTTTTTTCTACTTACTGACTGCTAAAACGCTTTGTTCTTGGCTATTAGGTTGTCTCAGCAGAGGCAATGGAATGAGATGAGGTTCTACGCCTTCTGCATGGGACATAATTTTCCTCCAGGTTGGAAGAGAAGATAGTTTTGAAAAATTGCTACCACCGTTTTGGCTACCTGACTTCGTCGTCGTCATTTCCGTTAGGAAGCCAAGGTGCTTTTTTCGTCGTAATTAATCAAAGGTGGTTTAATTAACCATCAAGTAGGAAGATAATTGAATATACGTGTGAGTGGTTGGGTGTTTGACGGTAAAATGAAGGTCTACGAGCTTTGTCAGTTGACGATAAATATTCTTCGGCCAATAGAGACGTCAAGAATAGTTCCACTATTTCAATCTGTCTTGACATCCTTTTAACCCTTCTCAACCTTAGTTTCCCGTCAGTTCCAATCGGTTATTTCACGCCACAGCTACTGCACGTCAAAACAAATATCATACACATGACAGTGCTCGGTTTGAGCAAATCATTCGCATTCAGAGCCACGCTTGCCATCCAGTGGAGGGGAGCTCCGTGAAGCGGAAACGGAAATCCCATTAAAGGGACCTAGGGAGGATTGTTAGTATTGCATGCTTTTCAACTCACAGCAGAAAAAAAAATGCTGTTTGATTCTGCTTTTACTATACGATCCAGCTAAAATAGAAACGCCCTAGTGAACGTCAACAATTGGGGGGCAACTGTCACTTTGTAGAAGAAGGGTTATGGGAGGTAATGTCAGAATAGCCCCTTCATTTGGCCTAAAGGATGGAACGGTCATAACTTGGTTGACTCAAACATGACGTAGTTTTTTTAATCGTGCATTAAAAAAACTTGAACACCCCTCATTTTGTAGGTGAGTGCGTACGAAATGTTGACTTTATTTTGCTTTTGCCATTTTCTGTTCAGTTGTCAAATATGGCGTCGAAGAGAGTGCAGAAAAAGGAGGCTGTGCCTGTTGTCGGACCTGACGTTTGGTTTTTCGCTGCAACTGAAAATTATTAAAAAACAATAATTCTAGGGTTTTTTTTCATTAGGGCGAATCTACAATTGAGAGATTCTCTCTGGGCTCGCTCTCTTTCATTCATAAACCAATCACCTTTACGTTTTTCATTCTACTGTTTGTAGAGTATGCTAGCCAGCACTATTGTGTTTCGATCTGTACTAAAGAATCCCTCGAAAGTTTTATAATGGCGCTGTAATGAATGAAAGAGAGCGAGCCCGGAGAGAATCTCTCAATTGTAGATTCGCCCTAATGAAAAAAAACCCTAGAATTTATTTTCTAATGTGGTATTCGTAATACGTTTTTCGCAGCTCGTTAAGTGGGTTTTGGAAGTCAACCAAACCGGTCGCGTTTTCTGATCGGTGAAAAAATAGTTGCGATCGTCAAATTTAGTGATCATACGTATAATGTTATTGAGTGGTTAAACATGAAGTAGTGTTTGCGTTTATTGAATGGTCAAAGAAAAATGTTTAGAAAAAATACGCAGAGCACAAAAAGTTGCTGGGTGACATGGTGAGCGAGTTCGATCAGTGAAAACAAAAGGCCCGCTTCCAGCGGAGCATGTTCGAGCTGATCTGACTGACGCCCAAGAAATTCCCGGAATACGTGAGCGATGCGCACCTCCGTCGGGTTCTGGACACCGTGCTTTATGTTGCCGAGGGTCAACGGCTGGATGAAAGCTCCTCTCCTTGATCTCGCTGGCGGAAGCCGTTCAGGGATTGAGTTACTATCTGGTCAACTTGACTGGCTGTATGTGTATATGTAGATGTGTATGTGTGCATGTATATATGTAAGTATTTATGAATGAGAGAGAATACGAGCGCGATTTTCTAAATCCGGCCCGATATTGGTAAGTAATATTCCCAGTAACTCAATTTTACTCAATTTTAGTTGAACATGAACTATATTGAACACATTTAACCATTCCACAAATGAAATATTGAAACTCGCCACATTTTTATCTCTTAGACGATTATGAAGGTTTGTGTGGGTTTCCAGCGCTTTCGGCTATAGATGTTAGAATAATTATCAAATATTCAAACAGTTGTAAGGCCGTGGTGCGCAGAGAGTGTGGATCTACGACACTCAACATGTTTGGCGAAATATGGAATGGAAGTGGATAGGCTTATCTCGGTGACTGCCCCCTTATATTTTCAGACATTCTTCTCTTTTCAGAGAGCGAGTAATGGCGCTATAACCATAAGCTATAAGGAGCTAGGACTATAGTTAATGCTAAAGTCCCAACCGTTTGAAGAGAAATGGAGTATCACTTAACCTTCTTAGACAAGATGCTCCCAACGACCATTTTTGAATACATTTTTGTTCTGTACACCAAACAGGGCATTCTGTTCAACTTTTCTCTCCGACTATTAATTTCCTTTTTCTTTTGATATCTACTGAAGGCTACGTGGGTTCCCCGTGTCTTCTTTAGGTAGATACCAAATCCTCCCTATCACCAACGGTTGCATGGACGTGGCCAGGTGAGCGATCGAGGAGTGTCTTCGTGGAGATTATTGCGTGAAGAAACGTATCAGTAACCGTAATCAGGTTTCGTTTCATGGTGGCATGCAATGTCTTCAACGAATTATTCCTCATCGTAGCTCCATCCACGAGGTGTGCAAACGTCAATGCTAATGCTAGTTGTCAAAATGGCGTCGAAGAAAGAAGAGCAGCGAATCAAAATTTTGTACGCGCATAAGCAAAATCCAAATTTCCCTTACGCCAACTTGGCAAAATCATTTAATATTGCCAAATCAACCGTGACGAATGTTATAAATGTGTTTGGAGAACGTCTGACGACTGCTAAGTGTCAGGAGGCTAAAGGAAGAGCGCGTAAGGGAACGTCCATTAATTATGTCACGCAAAAAGTGACTTTTTATTCCCCCCCTCCTTGTCTCGTGTTTTGTATCGACCTTCAATTTTTTTTACTTGATTGCCACGTTTTCCCAAACCCCCCCTTCCCTCGTACTGCGTGACATAATTAATGGACCTTCCATAAATTGTAAACGGGTTTGTTGACCAAGTTTGATTGCGTCGTAATGGGCGTTGAAACATACGTCAAGGCTGATTGCAAGCAGTTCCCAGGTTCTAGAGTTTTATACGGCTACCGAAAAAAGGAAAGCTTCAAGTTAAGTTTAAGCAGAAAAAAATGTCAAAGTTCTCGAAAAATGCTACGATTTGCACATGTGGGCTAGAAAGCGAAAGTTTCGAGACAACTGGCATTATCAACTGTTTTAAGTTCAGATTCAAAAAGTAATTTTTATTCACGTCCACACGGTCGGAGTATGTACAGCTAAACTGAAACACTGGTGAGTGACGCAGTCCTACCTAGCTTAACAATGGTTGTCCCTATGGCAATGCATGGTGGGGTTGTGTGAGTAACATTTAACACATAGAAAGTAGGGATGTCCATGAAAAACAATTATTATTACACGCTTTCTTCTTAAACAATTAGTAGAGCCATTGTCCATAACGATTTGGTTGTTTGATCGGACGTCCACTACGATTTGAACGCGAGCTGCTCGCTTGCCGGTCAAGCAGAACATGGTCGGCCTCCAAATCAAATAATTGAGACTGTCTTCATCGCCGTGATAATCAACTTCTTGTTCCAGCCTTTGATCAGTAGGTTCAGGTTCGATAGTACTTGGATATATCGCAGGACTTGCATTTCAGTAGCTAACGCCTCCGACGTTGCATTGTGAGGCATCAAAGCATGACGACGAACTTTGTCAGGTGGACTTACAACCCTGGGTGGACTTTGGTTCATGAAATATTTCACAATATGATCTTCGAGTAGAATTTCACTTGGATCGGCCTCATTGTTGATAGTACGAGTCATAAACTTCCGATTCCGACGGAAATGGTTACCGAAAGAATCACGAACCACATAAGAACGCCCATTAACGTCCCGAACCACCAAACCGTAGTGCCACTCTCGCGCGTTCACCACCATGTCACAGAATAGGCAACTGCTTTGCCTGACGATCGTAGTAACCTTTCTAAATAGCGCGCTTACGTAGTATTCTCTGCTGCACATTAGTTTCCTCAAGGGCATTTCTCCTTAATAGGGATTCCTCAATAGGCAAGCGAGTCTTCACAAGTCTTCCGAAAAATAGCTGGCTGGGAGATAACTGCATACTGGCAATCGGTGCCGTGTTGTACTCCAGCAGACGATACTGGAACTGATCCTGTTCTCCTGTTTCGTAACATCGCTTTAAAATATTTTTGGCGATTACCACTCCTTTTACCGCAAGTCCATTGCTTTGCGGATATCTAGGACTGGAAAACTGGAACGTAATGTTGTTCGTATTGGCGTATCTTTCAGATTCCTTTGAGTTGAACGGTACATTATCGCTGCGAATCACCGCTGGGTAACCGTAGCAATTCAATCGAACAGCTTGCAAACACTGCGTGTTGTTTTGTCTTCCAATCGATCAGAGCAGATGTATCCGGAGTATGCGTCAATAAGAACTAACCAGTCCTGACCGCCATATTCGTAGATGTCTGTCGAAACTCAATGAAACGGGTATTCTGGTGATAGATCCTGCTCAAGTGGCTCCTTTTGATTGTTCCTTCGGAACATCTCACAAACTGTGCAGTTCATGGTCAATTCCTTGATATCGTTAGTCATTCCAGGCCAGAAAAACTGTGTCCTTGCTCGAGAAAGTGTTTTCTCAACTCCCAAGTGTGGTGCGTGCAACCATTTGCATATGGTGGTTTGCAGTCCAGTAGGTACTACCAATCGATGATCCTTAAAGAGAAGCCCATTCTCATAATGGAGCTACTCACGGTACTTGTGAAACGACTGACCAAAATCGTCGAGCTTGTGATATGGGGGCCATCCATTCTCAACGTAGTTGACAATGCGCAGAAACCGTTCATCTTGATTTAACTTTTCCACATTAGATCAAAGTTATCCTGCGACATATATGCTTTTTTAACCAGGGCATGAACCAAGTTCTCCAAATCCTCCTGGGCTTTACAAGTGCCCGGAAGAGCAGCTCTCGAAAGACAATCAGCCACCAGCAAGCTCTTTCCCGGGGTATACATCAGAAACAGTCTAGGATACTTCAGTAATATCAAGAACATACGCTGAAGACGAGGTGTTACGTCATTAATACTCCTTTTAATGAGGGTTTCGAGCGGCTTGTGATCCGATTGAACTACAAATTTCCGACCGTAGATGAAATAATGAAACCTTTGACACGCGAATACTAGTGCTAGCAGTTCTTTCTCTATCTGAGTCCATCGCTGTTCGCTCTTGGTTAATGTTCTTGAAGCGTACGCAACTGGACCATGATCCTGAAGCACACACCCCAAACCATCCTTGGAACTATCAGTCTGTATGGTGCAGGTTTTTTTCTGGGTGGAAAATTGCCAAACTTGGTGCACTAGAAATTATCCGATCACGCAGCATACAATCGGAGTAGGATGTTTGACACTGTTGGCACTTGAACTCACAATATTGTATTTGTGTGCGTAGTTCTGTTTCAAACTCGGTGAATGTTTGTCTCTCTTTCTGCGCGATGGTGTTGAATTTGAATGCCTCCATTGCGATGTTTTTTCGTAGAAGACAATAATCGTCGAACGAGGCGATCACGTGTACAAGTATGAGCGGGTGCTCATTCACAACTACATTTTCAACGGCATCGTCAAAGGCAGCATCTTCTTCATCGTTGGCACCAATACCAAACAGATTATCAGCACTTACACTGTCGGGATAAAGCGTGTTGAAAATTTCGACGCCACGGGTCCCGGTTAGCCACAGGAAAATAGCGATTTTGTTTGATTCACTCTCAGTTATCTTGTTGTTGGCACACAAATAAATTCCGAAAGCTTGTTTCCAACGAGACCATTCTTTGGCTAGGTTGGCACAATCGAGAGGCTGTGGCAGACGAATGACGAAAGGAATGCTAGAAAAAACGTGTATTGGCTTTCTAAAAGAAACATAGTTGTTCCGTGCTGTTTTGACCAGACCTCGCTTCTTGCCACTACGGAAAAATGGCTCAGGAATAGTTTGCCAAAAGTGTGCAAATCGTATTCAAGCAGGAAAACCCTCCAAATTCGCTGGAGCTGCGCGCAATTGAAAAATATTGGGCAATCGTAAAGGGAAACCTCAAGAGAACTCAAAAACCAGTTGGAAATGAAAAACAGCTCAACGCAAATTGGCGTTCAGCATCTTGTAGAGCGAAATGTTCGCTCATCATCATGAGGCACCAAGTGTGGACAGTAATGTTTGCTAGAATGACAGATGTGAAGAGAAAGTATTGAAAGTTCCTTCAGTGTACGGTAGTTTGGAAATAGTTAGAAGCATTGAAAATTGAGCGAAAGGGCATGGATAAAGTAGTACCCGAACCAAGGACGTTACGTTTGCCTAACATCTCACTGCGGGGTACGTCGAGGCAGGGACGAATACGCCATCTCAACAGGCAAAAAGTAACGTGTTGGTACGCGCTCATGTACTACTAACAGCTTTGTGATAGTTTCTAGCGGTAGTTCGTATGCACTCTGTTTTAGCGGTACAAAACATGATGGAAGGTGTAAAGCGTAAAGCCCCACAGTTAGCATTTGGAAAATCGGAAGCCTAATCAAATAATTTTCCTGTGTTTTGTAGACGACGAACTTCAAAATGAAATAAAGATTGATCATTTATATAATAAACTAATCAGTGTGCACTTAATCCGGTTTGACCAATTTTTAACCGTACCACCCTTTAAGTACAAAATATGCGAAAATTGACAAAATCATGTTGAAATCATGACGATCAATTAATTTTGAAAAAATTGAAACATAGTTCATTGCCCTAAGTAAGCCCAAAAACATCTTCTTGACCAGTAATATAAAGATGTTGCTGTACAAGAGTATGAGGAATGAAATAAAAACATCTTTTGTCATAAAAAAACTAATAGGAAGTTGTGGCAAAAGATTTGCGTTTCATATAATTGGCATCACTCTCACAGTCAGTCAGTCAGTGCGACGGCTGCGATACTTTGCCGACAGCTACAGCCAACAAGCTGTTGAACTCAGGTCGAATAAAAGTTTGGTGATGTGCTCACTGAGAGTCGTCCCTCGAATTCCAAAGGAATTGGAGAGATTCTTGAAGTGCTTGGCTTTTGGTAACTAGGTGGGGAACTGCAAATGTCCTGACAGATCTGATCTGTGTAGTAAATGCGGGGAGAAGGGACATTTTGCAAGAGACTGCACAAAGCAACCGAGATGCATGCTTTGCAAAAAGGAGGACGGAAACGACCACATGACGGGGGGCTTCAGGTGCCCTGTACATAAAAAGGCGACAGCAGGTCGGCAGTAATGGAGATAACCAGAATTAACCTCAATCATTGCGACATAGCACAGAAACTGTTGTGGCAGTCAACAACAGATACAAAATGTGCCGTCGCAATCATTGCGGAACCGTATCGTGTTCCTCCCGATAACGGAAACTTGGTGGCAGATAGAGCGACGATGGCTGCGGTACAGCTGATGGGCAGATCCTCCATCCAGGAAGTAGTGTCGGAATACGAAGGACAAATAGTTGCGAGTTCGACAACGAACTCTCGAGGAACAAGCGGCCCCCAGCTTACTGAAATGAGCAGTTCAGCATCCTTCGCGCTAGTTAGCAGAGCCAGAAGACGTGTCCAGAGAGCTAAAACCGCAGGCTTAATGGAATATCTCTGGATCTTATGGAATCCCAAACGTGACTTTAAAAGTGACGATTCAGGCATTCCCGGAAGTGTTTAGGGATGTCTGGAGGAAGGCCATTTCCCTGACAGGTGGGAAATGCAGAAATTAGAAAAACTACTGGAGAGGATCATACTCAACAGGCTGACGAAATTTATACAGTGCGAGCACGGGCTATCGATGATACAATTCGGTTTTCGGAAAGGGCAGTCTACGGTGGATGCCTTTCGGACAGTGGTCGAGACAGCCGTAAAGGCGTCCAAACAGAAGCGGAGAGGCAATTGTTATTGCGCTGTTGTAACGATTGACGTTAAGTACGCCTTCAACAGCGCCAGCTGGGAGGTCATTGCCAAGTCGCTGCACAGAATTAGGGTGCCTGATTACCTGTGCAGAATTCTGAAGATTTACTTTCAGGCCCGAGATCTCCGTGGGGTGGAAATCGATAAATATTACGGCGGGAATTCCGCAAGGTTCCATCCTTGGCCCAACACTTTGGAACGGGATGTACAACGGGGTGCTGACACAGGTGCTGAGGATGCCCAAAGTCGTAGTGATCGTTGGCTTTGCGGATGACATCGTATTATCGGTGAAGGCGAAACACGGGAAGAAGTGGAAACGCTTGCGGCCGAAGCAATTGGCATAATTGAAAACTGAAATATCAGAGGAGTCTGAAAGCTGGTGAGAGCGGAGTCGATGGCCGAATTGCAACGAGATTGGGACACGGGGGAGAACGGTCGACGGACGCACTTGTTCATACCGGATTTCAGTGAGTCAGTCAGTCAGTCAGTCAATCAATCAATCAGTCAGTCAGTCAACTCTAATCCATTTGTCTTCTTTTTCTCTTTTATAATTCTTCAAAGGTGCTGTTGCATTCCGCAGTTCTCAGCTTACATTGCTGGGCCTCATTTGCCAGTGAAGTTCTTTTCAGTCTCTGCGATGTCATGATGAAATAGGGTAAGGGGATGCAATGTTAGCCTAGCACCTTCATTCGGCCTATGTACTAAATGTTTCATTAATTTAGCGATAATCAACAAAATCATGTTGCTATTAGAATAACTGATGTACTCCAAAGCAATTGAGGCAATATTAATCAACTTCTAGTTGTTAACTTTCGCTTAATTTTCGATTTCTTGAACTTTTGGGGCATCATGACTTCACTGGTTAAGCTGAACAAATGAACGACACGATCTTCAAGTGATCTATATTTGGCTTAACCCATTTTCGCCGTTTTCCACAAAACATTTTTTTTCGACGATATCGTATCAAAATATAAGTCTTGTGGATGCATTAATGAAATTTAGCATTTTTAGAGGTTTTTTTTTTGACGCTTAGAAACACCGTGACAGCATGTTGCGTATACGCAACACTGGCGCATTGCTCGACAAATAGAATGCAACATACATTTTAAGCTCAAATGGTACACACTCAGCCACACCTTAATGGATGGTTAACTAGCTACAAATAATATTTGGCCTTTTGTGAACATATTCCCATTGTGAAACGACAAAAAATATAACCAGTAACTTCTAGTTTATGATTGAAATTGTGTCCATAAGACATGTCCCAACTCATACAATGCAATTTGTGAGTTTTTTTTTTCTATTGGTGTGTGTGAACACAGTCAGTAAGATAGCCAAAGGATATACCTTTCAAACAAACTAATTTGTTTTGATCGTATTCAACGTATATGCATACACGAATTTTTCAAAACCACTGTTGCGTATACGCAACATGTTTTTGTATGTTCCCATCTATGACCTGTTGTATCAAAAAGGTAGTAAAAAGGTTGTTATTGGTAGAATTTCAACTGAAAATGCATGAGTTTGCGGTTGTTTTTATTCAAGTGGCTCATCTACACACAAACCGATGGAACAAAATCATTGTATAGTGAATTATAATGTTTTCATTATTGAATGGCTGATGAATCACATATGAACATCACTTAAGTGTTTCGAGGCAGTTTTACTTTAGTTTGTTTTGTGAAATGTTGTACTAAGTTAACCGAATACAGCTGGCAATACTTCATAAAATTAGACAAAAAAAACGTACAAAGACTGCATTTTGTAATAAACATCGGATGGGACGAAGTTGCATCCATGAATAGACCGACTTTAAATCCATATCCCTCAAATGTTTCTGACTTAATAAATAGAGTTGTGTAACTTTTCGTGATACATACTACCAAATGTCTTCTCAAACTTGTCTTATCTAGTGTCTAACTAGTGGAATTTCGCTTACAGCTTGAAAACTGTATGAGTTATAATAAAAAATGTAATCGATCATTGCATAATAGGCTGAGTTAAGGGACACACACCCTATATAATAAAATATAATATAAAACATATTGTGCGGCGAGAAGTGAACCGTGCAAACGAACCCTCGGTATTACAAACTTTGCCATTAATCCGTGATTCAAGTGATCATTAGTGAGTCATGTTGGGCGAGTTGTGTAGTTTGATGAAGCGGAATAAGGATGAGGTAGAGGTTCATTTGCAGTTGTTGGAGAGTGCATTTATTGAAATTCATGAATTTGAAGAGAAAATTGAAGTGACTCTGTATGAAGCCGACGGGTAGCAGGTTGTTGATCCATAGGAATCAGAAAAGGATCATCAGAAAGGTTGGAACGAGCATCAAAGAAGCGGGAAGCCAGAGGTTGTCAAGTACCCTGGAAGGCGAGTTACCATAGGCGAGCTAGCTGATGGCTCTATCTTCTTTAGCTAGGCAACCGTTGCTAGCCAGCCATTGGGTTTGCAGTCGGTTAACCAAGCCAGTGGTGAATTCGTAACCAGCCGGTTCGTTTGCAGCCATTGTTCGGTAAGGCAGTTGAGTGCTATGTACATTATGAGCCAGCAACATTTATCGTCCCTAATGTGTGTCGCAAATGCATTAACTAGCAACGTTAGCATGACCAGTTACTAGTAATTAATTGATAATTGATTTCAATTATCTGCGTACAAATGTTGCAAATATGACGCTAGTATTGCTAGCTTATGAATTGCCGCACTAGTTTAGTAAATATGTGAATAGCATGAAATATATTATATCAGAAATAGGATTATCTGGACCGGTGTGCTACTACTTGCCGCAGCACGCTGTTTTAAAACCGGACAGCACATCAACGAAGCTGTGCATTGTATTTCTCGAGTATTTTTTCAAACAGACGTAACTGATTTTTTAAACAAAGAGGGGAAGTAAAACGTTAAATTATTGAAACCCTTAGCTTTTTTATGCAAACTAGGGCCACTAACACAAGGAATAACATTTCCCTAACATGACGGTGCGGGATATCCCCGCTTGCCCTCCCAGCATTGGTTATTATGGTAAAGGGTTATGTGTCTGATCGGATACTACTACCGTTCAATGCCCTCCGCTCGTTTTCAAACTTGCATCTTTCAATTTCAAAGCCTGCCGTTACCCTATACGGAACTATCAATACCCTTTCTCTTTATTTCTATTCGTTCTAGCAACAAAGTACTATCCACTCCTAGAGCTTCGCATGAAGATGAGAAATTATCTGCTTCTGACAAACTTCATCAAAGATCGTTACTTCGCGCATGAGAGAAAACAAAAAACTACAATCATAATGATGGTAATGCTATATTCCGTGATGATGCTGCGAGTTCTGAGAAATGTACGTTTGAATCTTACTTCCCCTTTTTGTTTACAAAAAGAAAAAGAAAAATCAGATACGTCTGTTTAAAAAAGCAATCGAAGTTTGATGATTCGTGCAAAACGGCATCAGGTTCCTTTAATGATGGGTTGATGGTCGGTGCTGTTGTGTAAGATGACATTATTTCGATTCACTCCCGATTTCGGCTGCACCGGATCGGTATTGTAGTCGACGTAGCAAAAATGCATCGAATGATCAAAGTGTGCCCTGGAGATCAAAATTTGCAGCTGATTTTGTGGAGAAGTTCTCCAGATAAAGTGATTCAGACTTTCCAGTTGATGACCATTACACACGGTATGTCAGCTCCGTTTATTGTGAATTTATGCATCCAAGCCGGTCTTGCTGAAGGACTTCTTCGCCGACGATATGATCTCCGGCGTCGACACCCCTGAGGAAGGCAAACAGCTTAGCAAGGAGAGACCCAAGCTGACCTATTCCGTTGGATTCCAAACGGATGGAAAAACTGGAGGACCCACATCATTTCATCGCAAAGGAATTAAATATGCCGAAAAACACCATCGACAGCGTTATGAAACGGTATTCCAAGCGATTGTCAACAATAAGGAAGGACCAAAATTTTGATCCTGTAGGACCTCGGGTTCTTAGTTTGGACAAAAAAGTTTCAACCACAATTCTCCGAAATCAACAGTTGTCATTGAGACACGTTACAAAAAAGTTCGGAACTAAGAAACAAAGTGGAATGAAAACGTATAAGAAGCAGAAAGCAGTAGAAACATCAGAAAAGCAGAGTAACGTGAGTGGATTTTTCAAAATTTCTTTGACCGTAATATTACGCAAAATTAGAACGAGAAACTTGTCCCAAAGCCAAGCCATCAATCTTGAAAAGTTTGGAGGAAAGATTCCTTTTTGGCAGGCAATCTGTCAATACGAAAGTCAGTATTCTTCTTTCGTGATGAGCTTAACTTTCAATTAGGGTACATCAATGAATGCTTAAAAATCGTTTACTTCTGTTCATTTGAAGACGAACCGAAAGCACATTATTTTGGCCAGATCTTGCAAAGAGTCACTAGCCTAAGGATCCGCTGGCATTAATGAATAGTAATTATAAACAATTTGTGCCCAAAGGTATGAATCCACCAAATGTTCCACAGAGTCGAACAATCGAGGGATACTATTCAACTATCGATGGGAATTTTCGGAATACTGGTCAAACTTGTAAGAACATCAATAATTTTCACAAAAAAAAGGGAATTCTGTCAGTAAGAATATCTCGGATGGTACTGTCGTGAACCTTATGGCAGGGGTTCAAACAAGCACCTAAAATTCTATGAAAACGCAGGCTGAACGCCTCTAATAAAAAATAGCATTCAACCAATTCTGTGTGAGTACAATCTAACACCAGTCGGCGGAAACGGTATTATTTATAGAAGAAATCTGTCCACAAAAATCTTTCAAGCAGCTTTAATTCGTGAGCGAGGAATTGATAGCTCTACTACAGATCCCATTGAAGAATGTCTGGAGAGTCACGCCCATTCGAAGGTTACTTTCACATACAATAAGCCCCGCATGTAAACATTACCGATATCCCACGAGAGACGCGATGTCTCTCGTGTGTACTAAGTTCTTACGTTAGCACAAGCTACAAAAAATATAGTGTTACCGATATCATTTGGATAAGCGCACAGCAACTAGGCACGTATTTAGTAAAATTTGAAAATAAGATTATTGTTATATAGTTGTAATTAGATAGATCTCACCCATGGCCACCTCCTTCAGGACTTTATCGTGTTCATTCGTAAAGATACAAATTTTCGGCATTGATTCGTAATTAATTTCATACACTCGCGATAAAACAAGCGCAAAAATTAACGTTGCTTAACCGCCCGTTAGATATGCACCCTGCATAACAAAACTCTGAACACCACGTGGTGAATGCATCTGAAATTATGTGCCAGCCTTTTACGCGTGCATGCTGATTGTCTGGGTTTGTTGCGTCTGAGCAGCAAATGGCCGTTCTCTACATTGCACTAGTCCTCTTTTTTTTTAAACTTAGGACTACGTTTCTCTTTTCTATACCGGGTAACTTTTCAAAATTTTGAAAAATGAGAACGTTACGCAAAAGTGAAAGGTTTTTGAAAGCTAATAAATCTCGTTCATCTGAACAAAATGACTTTATTCATACACCATTGGAACAAAAAAACGTACAAATTTATTAATATAAAATTTACCTGCTATTTATATAAGTAGTTCAATCTTACTTCCCCTCTTTGTTTACAAAATCAGATACGTCTGTTTGAAAAAGTACTCGAGAATTATTACTAGCGCGTAACCGTCTTTTTCAGGACGTCCAATAAAGTTTTACAATAGAAGAGCTTGAGTTGAGAGGGAAGTGTTTGTGATTTAACCTAAACAACCATTGCATATTATCAAATACAGAACATTTTTGATTATTTAAGGCATTCAGTCGAGAGTGGTAAATTCAACCGAAATTTTTCATTACGGTAGAACTGAAAAACATACGCAATGGATTTTTCTGCAAATTTTTTCAATGATCAACTACCTTATTTCGAAGAAAAAGAGTCCACCAATCCGATAGAATCGGTGGTTCACATGGGTACACTTTGTGTCTCGAGATATTTCTATACGGGAAGAGTCATTGTTTACGTTTATCAGTGAGGTCCTAATGAAAAATCTTTGTAAAATTGTTTGTCATTAATGCCTTAAATATGATCAGGTTAAATCTGCATATAAGATGACTGAAGAGATGACAGAGAGATGACTTCCAGTTGAACCTGAACAAAAAGGGACGGTTGGGGTAAGTTTGTGTGTTACGATATTTTTGAAAAATGGACGATACCATCATTTCAATACACCAACTCGGTCCTACAAGAACATCGCGGTTATATTCCGGTACACAAAAAAACCAAAAAAAAACAGAAAATACTATCAACACTCACATATTTTGAGAGGGAATCGACGACGTCTTAAACAATACACGCGGAGAATCTATGATTTCACTGTTAGTTTAAGTTAAATTACGAATTATTGTTTGATTTTTTTTCCCGGAAACGACACAGCAAGAACAAAACATGTCAGTTTCAAAGCACGGCTTGCTGCGTTCCAAGAAACCATCTAACCAATTCTATGAAAAATCCCTATCGTAATAGTTAAATATAAGCTTTGCCGAACCACGATATCTTCCAATTAACAAAGGATAAAGTTAAATTAGACTACTATGATTGGACAGCTCGAAAAAATAGAGCGCGAAAAAAAACCTGGAACGAACGCTCCTTAGTTAGAATCGTTTAACGGATTCAACTTTTTCCAGTTTAGCGAAGAACTGCGCGTGCTAGGTGAAACTACGATGGTTTACCACCATCGACCTGGGTAATATTCGCATGGTTAGCACTGCTCGAGATCTCCGAACTGGACTTGGACCAGTAGAGAGACGACCCGAAGGATAAGGGAACAGTGTTGAGTGAAAAATGAGCTGTAGAGAAATGAGCAGCCCCCGGAACAGAGCAGCCACGGCATGATATTAGCCCGAAGCGTATGCTCAATAGTGCATATATAGTTCCCATTAGATGATGGTGCAGCCGCTGAAAAAAAAATGGACCACGGTGAAATTTTAGACCTCTATACGTAGCATGCATATGGTTATTGCGGGGACTCACTTGTCCGGAAAGCGAAACCGCGAGGATGAAGCTTTTTTATTCTGTTTTAAATCTCTACCCCTTTCGTAGTACATAACACTTAACAATTAACTTTTAATTAAAAATTGTATTCATGCAGGAGAACCGTTCACTTTATCATAATAACTTGATGCAGGGATAGTGGTCTTTTTATGCGCTGAAAATGTATAGAAGGTATTAAATTTCAAAGATATTAGCATCAAATCGTTCTAATCCTCTTGAAGAATAAATTAGTTGAATACATTTTCTGGCATTGTATGTTGCAAGGGGATTTAATTAAACCGAAACATAAATGAAGCAATGAACGCTTAAATTTAAAATTCTCACATACCGGGGAAATCCAACTCCGGCATACCCGCAGGTGCTCTCCGAACAATATTACGTTGCGATTTGAATTGTTCTACCCATCCGGAATTCACAATCAGAATAAAAAAATACACAAGAATGGGAAATGACAGCGGCTATCCGGAGAAAAACGTCACTCCCCACGTAGTTTGGTATTCTGCGATGTGCATAAATTTAGCAGTGATCCATGTGTCAGCTTTTATTCCACTCATTCACACAATAATAGCTCGCACATCTTCCCCTCGGGGCAGGGCAGCATGACATGTTGGAGGGAGGAACGAAAGTTGATGTATGCACACAAAAGTGGATGTTACAATTCAAATTCGCTGGCAATGGCGATGGAAGTATTACTTTTCCTCCATCAGCACGGGATGATGTCCCTCCTCGGATGAAGTTACGAGCGGAACGAATGAATGGCGGTGCTTTGCATGAAATAAAGAGGACCAGATTGCAGTACCTGGCTCTCTACAGCGGTTCATGTGAATGGAGAACGTGTAAGTTATGGCCACAAAACATATTGTGCAGCACGTGTAAGAAGTGGCATTACTGCTATTTGTAACATGGACGGACCGATCTGCATCTCAGGTGAGCGAACATGCACCAACACACCCACGACTGAAGGGTTTGTTTCGAAAGGTTGCAGAGGAGACTGAGCTGTTCTATAAAATGTTTACTCTTGCGAGGATTTGATTGTTCACGGATTGATTAAAAATGGAATGGGAAGAAAGCTGCGACCCATTCAATTAGGGATGAATAAATATTTTCTTACGGAATCAAGTGCTAACTAGTAATAGTAATACTTTTCTGTTTCCATAGTTGAGATTTTTCTTAGTTGGAAGTACCTGATCTTAATACATGCACATTAAAATTTCAGGTTTCAAGAAATTTCTACTGCATTCTACAAGCGTAATAAAATACTTTGCAAAGAATTTGTGAAAAAAAAATTAGACGCATAAATAAGTTCTTTAAAAAAGTCCAAATGTTGCCAAACTGTCAGAGAATTAACACGTTATTTTCATATTGTATTGATTTTTTGTCGGATCATAAATGCCTACTCCTTATCGTTGAAACTGCTTGTGAAATTTTGGCCAACTTTGACTGTTTCAATCCCTATTTATTCAAATGCAGTTTATTTGTCAACCCCTTACGAGCAGTGATTCCAAACTCGCGAACGCATGAATGATAAAGACATTGTCCGAACTTTTCAATGTTGAGACAAAAAATAATGTATCCTTATCATTGTTGCAGTGCGACCTTATCATCCTTATCCTTATCATTGTGTTGAGTAACAATAATGATAAATTGCAGGGCAGAAGAATCAAGATTAAAATGTTTCATAACACCCGATTGTTATTTAGGAAAGAGACATAGCGTTGTATGTATATTGCTGTGTATGCAACCAAAATACATTCAATCATGTCACATGTTGCATCTACCGGTAAGAGACAATGTTTGGTTTTATCCTTCATTCTTTTTCTGCCTTTTTTGTTCACGGCTACTGATATTGATTCAAGGCTCAAGAATTCAAGAATTCAAGGCTGATATTGATGAGGCTCGAAGTTGACTAAATCTTTAATCGATCTAAGTGGTCGTCTACGTCTGAATTCTGCATATCTGTATCATTTTCCTCAAAACGTGACCTCAAACATATTTTTTCGAGAATTTCTAGCTTGTATACATATACGCACAGCATTAGTAGGTGATAATTGTTTCACTGTTGGTGATGCTCGTACGTGTGAACGAGCTTGTTGTTTTGAACGAAAATATGTTGAAGTTTGCAAAAGCAGATAATTTCTCATCTCCGTGCGAAGCGCTAGGAGTGGACGGTAATTTATTGCTAGAACGAATAGACATGAAGAAAAAGTGTATTGATAGTTCCGTATAGGGCAACGGCAGGCTTTGAAAATGAAAGATACAAGTTTGAATGCCCTCCGCTCGTTCCGGGAACGGGGGTCTGAGTTGAGTCTGAGACAATTTAAAATTCAGTCAGAAAACATTCGGGTTGACCAACTGTTTGCGACACATCAAGAACTCTCACCCGGAATGTTACAATGTGTTGAAATTGAAGAAGGAGATTCCCGAAGATCAAATCGCCTCTCGAGGTAAATAAAACGCACTAAAGGTTAAGAAATGGTGACTGTGGAAATGTCAAATCTGTATCAAAAGTTGTAATTGTATTTTTTCGACAACACAAAGTTACGGTATGTAATCAACCATGGTTATCGAATATTTTGGGAGTTCAACCGACAATATGAGATAATCTGAGGTGTTTTGGGTCATCCAATCTGTTCTTGAGTTAAAAACCTAGAATCTATAATTGTATCTATAGATTTTACGACTGTGCCATGCTATAGATTTTACGAAGTTGCCATATGTATTCAACAATGTACATTGAACCTTCTGGAAAGTCAAAAGATATTATAGGATAATCTAGGTCATGCTGAAAAAGCTACAGCTACAATTGGTCGGGGTTCTGCCAAATCGCAAAAAACGCCTATCGAAAATTATCAGTTTTATCCGACATATCCAAACAGAACTTTTAAGTTTTAAGATGAGCCAGATCAGTGGTTCTTGAAGTTTGTAACCAATAACCAATGCAAGTGATCCATCTTCATAATGCACCTAAAAAAATTTTCAGTGAGAACTGTATGGGATCAGTTAGGAAGAATGACGCATATGTCGCTTGGTGCAATCTGGCAGAACCCCGACCAATCATAGATCCTAAGTTCTGAACTGCATAATAGTTTGGATGACCTAGATCCCTACCCGAAGATCCAATGAGCATGGTTGATTACAAATCGTAATCGTAATTTAAAAGCTACAGTTAAAATTTCAGATCCTAATTTTTAAGCTCCAGAACTGTATGGCTGATAGAGAACATCCCAGATCATTTCATAATATCTGCTGACCTTCTAGAAGACTCCAAATAAACATGGTTAAAAGCATATCGTAAGTATGTATAGCCGAAAAAGCTACAGGTACAATTATACATCCTTAGTTCAGTACTCCAAGACAGGTTGGATGACTTAGAACACTTCAGATTATCTTAAAAAGTAGGTTGCTTTTTCATAAGATTCAATGAACATAGCTGAATACTGATCATACATCAGAACATCTTGAACATCAGAAAAAGCTACAGTTTCAATTATAGATCCTTAGTTATAAACTAATGAACTGTCTGGTATGACCAAGAACATCCCAGATTTCATCATAATGTCTCTTTACCTGCCAAAAGATCCATTGAACATCGTTCAATATATATCGTAAACTTGTCAAGCCTAAAAACTGTAGTTACAACTGTACATCCCAAGGTTTGAGCTCCAGGAATGTTTGGATGACATAGAACATCATAGATTATCTCATAATGTCTGTTGTTTTGCTAGAAGACTCAATGAACATGTTTGAATACATATCATAAATTTATATAGCTGGAAGAGCTACCGTTACAATTGTATATCGTAAGTTTAAATCATCTCGAACATCCCTGATTATCTCATAGTGTCAGTTGATCTTTCAACAGATTCAAATTACTTTTTTGATTAGATATCGCTAATTTGTATAGCTGAAGAAGCTACAATAACAACTGTAGATCCTAGTTTATGAACTCAAAAACAGTTTGGATGACCTAGAATATCCCAGGTTTTCTCAAAATGTCTGTTGACCTTCCAAAAGATTCAGTGAAAGTAACCGAACACATGTCGTAACTTTGTATAGCCCAAAACGCTACAGTTTCAACTATACATCATAAGTTCTGAAGTTGATCTTCCAGAAGACATTTGGTCGTTTGAAAAGATATCATTACCATACATAATCAAAAAAGCTACAGTTACAACTGTAGTTACGAATTTCTTCATGTCAAGGATGGTCTAGGTTCAAAATCAGGCTTAACGCATGTATTTTTATTTCTCCCTGAATTTTCAACAAGTTTGCCGAGGGTAGTGTTCGTTTTTGTTCAGTGTGTGATTTTATACAGGCATTTTTCTCAAGGTAAGATCAGTTATTTGTTTGACAGCAACAACTGATTGTCCCTTTTGTTCATGTTGCTGATAAAGCAATGTTGGTATCGGTAATGTGTTGCAATAATGCAGTAGCAGCGCGTGTTGCACTCAAAGAAATTTGAGTCGCACTTTATCCCTGAATGGGAGGTGGCCAAATATAGCCAAAACAGCGTTTGGCTTCCGTGAGACTTCAGGGTTCAAGGTGCTTGATGGTGCTAGATGTCACTTACTTTGCCTCATGACAGATCCACACAAGGAAGTTTTTTTGTCGGACCGTCCTAGGAACGGCTATACTGGAATTGTGTCGGCATTGGTTTTGGTTTTTGGTTTAGTGGTTCACTCCAGTGGTCACCTGCAGCTGGCCATCCGCAACAACGAGGAGCTGAACGAAGACAGAAAGCCCAAGTGGAATCGAAAACATTACTCCCCCGTCAACTAAATCCGTCCTTATCAGGACGACCAACCAAATCAGTTTACCAACTAAAGAGTTGGGTTGAATTTTTCTATTGTGCTGTTGTTAATTCAATTACCGCATCACGGCTGAATATGGCAATCATTAAACGTCGCGTCCCCGATTATACCACAAAGAACGTTGAACAGCAAACGAACGAAAGTCTAGAAGGGATAATTCGAGCCAAACTGCAACACATCAGTGACCATGTGGTGGAGTTCGCCATTGATCCTAGTTATGCGTACTGGATTAGTTGCTGGCAGTGGCTAGCAAATTAGGAACATATCTGTTACGAAAATCATCCGTCTAGCGTGCACTAATTCAAACTAATTATTGTGGCGCAATAACAGAAGTTCGTTCCCTTTGGTGCAATTTGTATCACATTGCCTTCGTTGGTACCGCCTTCTTTTGTGCAATAGCATCCGACGCCATGACATACCAGCTCTTAGCTGAAATTTTGACTCAGTCTTACATCAGTCGTGGTGCCGTCGGTGAACAGTCGTTTCCCACACCCCCGCTTCACTTTACTCAATTTTTGAGTACAATTGTATGGTATCTCTTTTTTTCTCACGGATATGTTACTCAATTTTCGTTAAACAGTGGATCAACTCAATTTTTGATTAAATCCACTTTTTACGAAAATTGAGTAACATTTCCGTGATAGAAAAAGAGATAGCATACAATTGTACTCAAAAATTGAGTAAATTGAAGCGGGAGATCTTAGAGGCGTTGGCCCAGTTGGCTGTTGGTGCCGATGCTTCTGTCAACCTCGCTGAGAGAGACATGGCTGCTGAAGCCTACGAGTTGGCGTGAAAAAGCCGCCCGTGACGAGACAAACAACCCTAGGGGAATCGCAAACTATTTTTCCCTCGTCAATTAAATCCGTCCTTTTCAGGACGACCAAATCAGTTTATTAACTAAAGAGTTTGTTTGGTTGAATTTTTCTTTTGTCGGTTTGTAGTTCAATTACGCCGCGTCCCGGAGTATATCACAAAGACCGTTGAACAACTATCGAACGAAATTTTAGAAGGGATAATTCGAGCCGAATTGCGACACGTCAGAGACCGACTAGACTGTGTGGTTGAGTTCGTTTTAGTTCCTAGTTGTGCATACCGGATTATTTGCTGGCAGTGGTTAGCAAATTAGGAACATTTCTGTTAAGAAAATCATCCGTCTAGCGTGCACTAATTAAAACTAATGATTGTGGCGCAATAACTGAAGTTCGTCCCCTTTGATGCACTTAGTATCACATTGACTTCGTTGAATGAAAATTTGATTCAGTCTTACGGTAGAGTAGTGCTGTGCAGAGAAAAATGTACTGTAGCGCCGCAGTAGGCGTGCGACCACACTGGAGGATGCACTGGTGAGCATTCGTTATCCACAGAAGTTGATGCAGTTGGCTGTTTCGGCCGATGCTCCCGTCAACATCGCTGCGAGAAATAAGGCTGCTGAAGCCTACGAGTTGATGGGAAAAGCCGCCCGTGACAACAACGGGACAAGAATCATCCCACGTCACCAGCAGATGGCCACCCGCTTCGACGCGGAGCTGAACCAAGAATACCAAGAAGAAACCCCAAGTTTAACCGTGAACAATGTTTCTCCCCGTCAACTATATCCGTCCTTTTCAGTACGACCAAATCAGTTTGCGTATTAAAGAGTTTGTTTGGTTGAATATATCTCTTGTGCTGTTTGAAATTTCAATCATTCGATAGGAATCAAATAATTTTGGGAATGTATGTGGTTCAACCATCGTAGAAAATACCACTATGGCCGTATCATTATTAAAACCAAACGGTCCTTTTTAGGGCCACCAAATGCTATCTAAAGAGCTAACAATAGAATTTTCTTACATATTTTTTCCCAATGCTGGTCTATCGTTCAATTAGCACTATTTTGACTTAGACGTCAATCGGCAATAATAGACTATGCATTCCCAAACAAGCCACAACCATCTACAACGCAATGAGGATAATGATTTCCAGTTGGTCGATCATATCAACAGAATATGCTCTTAAGGTACATTCTCGCTTCACCATCTCGGAAGGCAAACAGTTCCAGCTGCAAGGCTCGGAAGAAGAAAACGTACACGGAAGAAACAAAGTCCCCAAAATTAAGTTCATTTCACCCAACTCTGGAGTTCGGTGCGGGAAGCCAAATTTGAGTATATGCCATAGTACTCAAATTTGAGTAACTGCATCCAAAGTTTATGGTGGGTAAATTTAACCTAATGCAATAAAACTCGTAAAAACCAAAAAAAGAGCACTTTTCCGCACGGTTAGTTAGCAAATGTTGTACAACTTTTAAAATAAAGTGTCTCTCTCGTGATGATAGAATAAAAACATAAATTTACTTGATAATTTTATTGATTTTGTTTGTTTCTTAATTTCTAACAATAACGGCTAGTTTAATACCGTAACATATTTATTATTTATTTTTTTTGGTTTTTAAATCTAATATACTTCAAATTATAAAGGTATGCAAATGACTTCCATTTTTACTTAAAAATTTGTTGTCAATGAAGTACTCACCCATTGAGTAATGTTTACCTAATGTGCAGAATCAAATTTACCCATCTCTCCAGTTCAAGAACAGTACTCAACTTTAAGTTTAAAAATACTCAATTCTAGGTATTTTGTTTCTGCCGTGTATAACACCTTATCTACCGGGTGTTGAAGCATTTTAACCCGATACTGCGTTTCCTCCAAAACAATAAGCATTATGAACAGCTTCATAATTGACATTTCCGAGCGGATTGAAAGCGTATCTGCCCGACTGACTTAAATCAATTGGCGGATGGCCCTGACGTCTCTGGAAATACAAAATGCCCCTCGATCAAACTGCCGGGAGAGCTAGCTTAACACGAGGTTTCCGAGCGAACCGAAGCCATGGTCAAGTAAACCAGCTTCATGACGAAATGAGGTGGTGTTAGTAGCTGTTCCCTCGAACCCCTTTTCAGGGCCATCAAAACAACTGGAAAAGAAAGTTGACATGTGTTTTGGAAAGCTGGAGGCTGGGTTTCGGGATAATCGATTGTGAAAAACATCTTTCCTGTGCCGAAGCCGTAATGTTTTCAACATTTGCACTTTTGGCAATATTGTACAGACATAGGCCAAGCAGAAACCCTATGCAACTGGAAGTAAATGAAACCAGCTTCTTGCGTAAAAGTTTCCCAAATGAACAAAACTCATTCGCACTGCAAGCTTTATTACGTGATATAGAGTATCTTGTTATCATATGTCATACATATTATTTCCAGTGAAAGCAAGATGAATGAATTTAGATACCAAGACAGGCTATATCAAATAATAAAGATTGTAGTGCGAACGTTTAGTGTATGGGAATTCGATTTGGAAGGAAACCAATTTCGGCCACTTTTTAAACAATCAAGCGATCTAAATTGCACATTGCTTCGTAGTCCTACGTCAACTTTGCGTACAACCCCATTGAGCTGTCCCTTCTAGTTTCTAAATTTATTTTCTAATATTTTGGGAAAGGAAACGGAAAAGGGAAGTGAAATTTACCGGTACTTTTTGCTGCAATCCACCAGTATCGCAAAAGGTGACTGGATGGACCGTCCGTCCAACGGACTGTAGTCTTCAAACGCCCACTCTCTATGGTCAACTCCGTTTCGGAAGGTTCTGGCGAGATTACTTCAACGTTACACTTCACGTAACCAGTGATAGACACCCGGGCCGTTGCCCACACAATTTCGTAGACGCCACTAATCTCTACCGACCGATACTCGCAAATCCACCCTTAGGAAAGTAAGAAAAACTTTAATAAAACAATTTTTATATGAGATTGAAGTTAAGTTTCTTCAGCAATATTTCTTTAAATTAAATTATCTAGAATTTTGTAGGGAATTTTTTTTCGTTTAAATGATAAGAATATAAAGTTAGAATTATTATTAGGATTAGAGGACCGCCCTTGTCACAAGCCGAGTCAAAAAATAGATCTCATATTTTAGATTACATCTTTCGAAGACATAATATGTCTAAAGTTAATGGTTTTTGAGATCCTGATTTTTGTCGCGAAATTTGGCCAATCCAACCATAGTGCAGTGGTGGAAAACACTTAGCCTCCTAAGAATAAAAATTGGTCGACAAAAATTTCATATATTTTCTGGGCATTCTGGCTGGCAATGCTCTGTTTACCAAGTAATGTTAAAAAATTCGATGGTATACATCCGGAACAGTCTTTTTTATGCTCAAGATTTAATTTTGGATGTTGTTCTTCAATGGACATAGGTCTTAAAAATTACATACGATAGAAAAGGCTCATCTTTTTGAATACATAAGAAGTAAAATTTGAAGCATTTATTCCTACTTTCCCAAATGAAAGACGAGTTATTCGAAGAGGAAATTACGACTACATCGCTTTCTTCGACAAGTTTGCCTCTTTATTTTGCCATCACAGGATTATTTCTCAAACAACTTCCAGCCTAGATTACGCCTCATCCACCCGTACTTAATCATAATCACAAGCACCATAAATCAGTTGGCATAAACGTTTCGTTCGGTACAAAAACCAAGCATTGTTTTCACTCCATTCTTCCTTGTCAGCACACGTACATTGGAATAAGAAATTTTTGGACTTTTACCAGACAGTATTTCTACCCAACCCGAACCACTCATTTCTCCACACTGGCGCTGGTGATTGTTCGAAATGTACAAAATGATGATGAAGGCTCCTCCACCGTCCGCCCAAGTGGGGAATCAACCAATCATCCACCCCTTCCACTGCCGGAACTGTTTTGCTGCAGCTGTATATGCAACCAACACGGAGAACTGCCTTAGCTCAAATTTTGTTGATACATGTGTCCGAAACATGAAATAATGCACAAACACACACACATGTTCTCATTCCCACTAAGTCATCCTTCGAATGATGAACTTCTTCTTCTGAATCAGAACAATAGCCGGTTCAGCCTGGATCAGTGGCGAAAATGTTTTCGATTTCTTGGTCAGCTTATGCCATAGGTTAAATAACGATGAGTTAATTTGTGGAATTTCTCATAAAAATCATACACTTGATTACGACGTGAATTGAGCAGTTTTCCAAAAGTTTCCACTAAAAACCCATCGCTTTTCTGTGATCACGCTACCAAGCCTCGATGTACTCTCTGCCTGTGATGCTGATGATGTAGTCCGGGGAGGAAATGAATGACCCTCCCCCTGTGAGGACTGTCGGATGGAAAGTTTTGCGTTGAAAGTTTCGGTTTAAAAATGGCAGTAAATAATGAGAGTGGATTGTTTTCACACGTCACGTAATGCTGCTACTGCTACTGCGGTCGGTTCGCCAAATTGCTCGATCTTATTTCCAACCAGACCTGCAGGCATTCGTCTAGGACGACGGTCGACCCGAGCCATCAACTGCAGCATATGTTTCTTCCCGCACTTTTTGGCTGGACGTCGACTTTATAATTTGATAAAAAGTCCACGATAAATTAACGTCCGCTTTTGACGTTACCGAAATGAATCTGATGTTGTTTTTCCCCGTCTCACCCTCGGCCTCATGACCTATTGCAACCGCACTTTAGTTGCATCGTGCCATGATCCCATTTAGCAGCCTGGTGCATCCACTCCCATACCAACAGGTCTTGATGGAGCAAAGAAGAAATTAGACTCATTCCCAGCCATTAACTTGTGCTTCTTGGGCATTGAAAGAAGCGGTAGGTATCATCAGATGTAGAGCCAACCAGAGCATCAACAACTACAGAACGGTTGTTCGCTGGTCTGGTCTGGGGTTTACTTACGCGCACATGTTTCGGAGCAATTTTGTTTGCTTAATGAAGATCTTTCAGAGAGATACACTCCTTCGTGCCATTTGCTGCTCTATCAATTTTCGGTTTTATCTTTGCTCTAGGATTAAAGAATTTCGTACAGGGACGTCCAACAGACGTTAGATGTTGTGGTGTGTTGATGGATGGGCACAGTTTGTGACTGGAATTCATCCCTTTGTACATGGAAGACCGAAATAGTTACAATGTTGCACCGTTGAGTGTAAGGCATTGCAATCAGTGACTTTGGAATTATGAGGTGGAACTTTTTATTAATTTCTAGATTATTGAGATTTTCAACCTCAGGTTGGATCATCTCCTGTCGTAGTCGCTAAACAACTCTTTGGGTATTATTGTAACTTGTTTGGAGGTGAGATTCAAACTCGTGACTTTGGTGTGAGAAGTTTAGATGGTAATCACTACGTCGGGGTTGGCGATAAGCTGTTTTTGTGATCTACAATGCTAATTGCAAGGAAAGTGGTATTTAGTGATATTATGATTAGATATTGAAATTGTTTCTGAAAACATCAAACGAATCATCAATCATCAATCACCAATCACTTAAATAGCTATCATTGAGATGTTACTAGAACGTCATAAAGAATACTATACTTAGAGTTTTTACAATAATGCACATAAAATTACATCGGGCCTCCCCTTGTCGCTTTGTAAACCCTGAGTCATAGTTATAAGTTGGCGTGCAACTCGTGTTTGTAATCGAATTCGAACCTGAAAAATGGGCCTAGATGATAAACGTAGTGCAGTTATTGCTTTGTTCAAAGCAGGAAAAGGGAAGAAGGATATTAATCGAAAGCTAGCCAGTTCGAGCGTGTGCAGAAATTTTGTAAATTGCTCAATCAAAAAAACAATACTAAGGACCGGCTTTACTAAAATAAGGCCATTCAACAGGCGAAAGATCTTCATATTTCAGATCGCAGTATCCGAAGAATCCAACATAAGACTAAACAAGCCATGCTAGATCCTAAAAGTACAGGATCTTACAATTATAGCCTGTCCACATTAAATTTCGGACAACAAAATAATATCAGCAAAAAAAAAACATAATTCAACAAAACCGATTCAATTCCTCAAAATAGAGTTATATTTAAATTAGAAACAGTTAATTATGCTGTTAATCTATTTTTCTGTAAAATTCTCGAAATTTCAGTGATACATCCGCCATCAGGTTACGTACGGTATCCTCAGATACGTCCACCGTGACGATTCTCCATCTTATCTTGAAATCATCGGTACCATTTGCTTCCTTCTTAGTTTCGTAGAGTTTTTGTTTTTCTAGAACCCAGTACTTCTATATTGGGCGAAGTTCTGGACAGTTTTGGGGATTGGCTGTTTTTGGCATGTATTTTTCTTCTTGTCCCTATACCATACCAGGACGAATTTCGCATCCCAAGTAGCACCAAAAACATGTTTAGTTTGTCACGTGTCATGCTGTAGATCTATAGCAGTGTGATGTGACTAGTTTTGCCATGAAGAAGTACGTTTCATGCAATTCAAATCTAGATTCTTTTAGCTCATTAATGATTTGTCATACATGTGCTCTATGTTTTTCAGTTAAAACATGTTTGTTTACGTCTGTTAGAGACTATAGAACGAATTTGGTCCGGGTTCGACGTAAGACTACGGTTGACTTCCTTCTTTCGATTTCACGACACGTATATCATTCGAATGCTTTCAAGACGGTTGTTTATTTGCGACTAACTTTGATCTGGCTCTGGTATATTACTTATATGAGATGCACATGATAATGAACTACCTCCGATCGCTAGGGCGATCGTTCGAAAATCCTACTTACGATCGCGAGGGCGATCGTTCGATATGGAGATGAGGAAAACGAGAGAGATGTGTTCTAGTACTACAATAGGGTAGTTCAATTTCATTGGAATATAATTCAACATAGCCGGCCACCTTTGAAAAGTTTACTATTTCAAACGAGATAAACGCTAGCCCTATTCTCTTAACTAAGGGGTGGACCGGTTGATCTTAGTATACAATTATGATTAAACAATTTTCGTAACATTTCTTAAATTTCTTAATTTGCAAGTATGTCCAAATAGATTGTCGTGATGCTGGTAATCTCGGTGCTTAACACGATGTACACTGATAAATTTCGTTCGGCGGTTGCCGATTGGTTGCTTCGTTTGATTGGATGCGGGAATGGTATCCTCCACTTGCAGCAGCACACGACGGTTTGGTGACGATAGAGTGACGACGAGGCACCTCAGACGTAGCAGATGAATTGATGCATTGATGTTCAGATTGGAACGTGCGAAACAGCGTGTTTACACGGTTGTCAGATGTGCATTGAGATGAGCGCTCGGTTGACGGGTACGGATACCGTAATACAGCCATTGTGCCAGTGCAGCGAGTGTCAGGATATCGTCGGTGTCGCAGTGATAGAGGATTGAAAATAAACAGAAGCATTAGTTGGGCAATATTAGTTCATTAGTTCATATGCGTCACAACACAAAAGCGCCGGAACGCTTGGTCATGCTGAACATGTTGACAACGGCATCATTCACCCCCAGGTGCTGATTGTTGTACTGGAAGAACGCACACTTTCGAGATAGCACGCCGATATTCTCCGTCGCTGGTTCGAACAGAAACCACCCGAACGTTGCCATCGACACCACGAAAAATTTGAGTTACCTGGCCATAACGCCACTTAAGTGGCGGAAGATTCTCGTCCTTCAACAGAACCATTGTCCTGATGTTGATGTTATCCCGCAAACGAGTCCATTTCGTGCGGGGGTGAAGTCCCGAGAGGTAGTCGGTACTCAACGCTTCCAGATGCGTCGAACGAGTTCTTGAGAGTGTTGGTAACGATCCAGACGATTGGTTGGCAGTTCTGCATACGAAGGCTCGGTGATGGATACCAGTGGGCGATGCACCAAAAAGTGCCCGGGGGTGAGAATTTCCAGGTCCTCTGGTTCGGAAGTCAGTGGCGTCAGAGGCCGGGAGTTTAAACAGCTTTCAATTTGTGTCACAACTGTTTCAAGGTCGTCCTTCAGTAGAATGGTGTTCCCGATTGTTGCTTTGAGGTGTCTTTTAAAAGACTTAACTGCGGCCTCCCAAAGGCCGCCAAAATTGGGAGAGCGCGGAGGAATGAATTTAAAGAAGATCCCTTCTTCAGCACAGTGAGTAGTAACATTATGTTTATGTTGTTGTGACTGGAATTGTTTGTAGAGTTCCGCTAATGTCCCTTGATGTTCCTTGGAAGTTCTTGGCGTTATCACATTCCATCACTGCTGGTCTACCACGCCGGGCTACAAAACGTTTCAGTGCAGCGATGAATGCATTAGTCGAAAGATCAGCTACAAGCTCAACGTGCACCGCTTTTGTAGCAAGGCAAACAAATATTGCTACATAGCACTTGACAGGAGCTGATTTTCGAACAGCGTGTCGATAGAAGAGCGGGCCACATAAATCGACCCCGGTGTTGAGGAACGGAAATGTCGGAGTTACGCGTTCAGCCGGTAGGTCTCCCATAATCTGTTGGGTTACCGTGGGTTTGCAGCGGAAGCACTTAAGACATTCGTGTACTACTTTTCGTGCCAAGTTACGGACTCGTAATGGCCAGAATTTTTCCCGGACACTCGCTATAAGCAACTGCGGCCCAGCATGTAATAGCTTCTGGTGGTAGGAGGTCATGATGAGCTTAGTTAGGGGATGGTGACTAGCTAGGATTATCGGATGCTTCCGATCTTCAGAAACAGGAGCGTTTTGAAGCCGACCACCGATGCGCAGGATGCCATCGACGATGATCGGATGCAATGATTTCAATTTTGAATTTGGCTTGACCTGTTTGTCTGTACGGAGTGCTCGGAGATCTTCTTGGAATGATTCGGCTTGTGATATACGGACGAGAGTGTTGGTTGCTTGACGTAGTTCTGATGCTTTGATAAATCCTGTGATTCGATCCTTTCGATGGGTACACTTGCAGTTGTGGATAAATCTTCGAAGAAGTGCAACAAGACGAACTAAGGCTGGAAATGCCGATCGTAGATGGACGATCGTGTTTGGCGGTTCACTTTGTACTGAAAGAGCAATCGATCGTTCCTCAAGATCTTTGATGAGGAACTCGTTATCGGAGGTACGAATATGCGACGGCCAGAATCTAGAAGTTTGCTGAAGCCAGGGAGGACCATACCACCAGAGATCTGTATCGACGAGTTGAGCGGGCAGCATTCCACGGGATATTATATCCGCGGGTTTTCTAATCCAGATACATGTCCCCAAATTCCATGCTTTGTTAGGTGCTGAATTTCGGAGACTCTGTTAGCTACAAATGGTTTCCAACGTGATGGAGTAGCAGCCAACCAATGCAGCACAATGGTTGAGTCTACCCACAAAAAGGATTTGAGGTTCAATTTAAGGCTTTGTTGTACCTTCTGGTAGAGATGGCTGAGTAATAAAGCACCAGAGAGTTCAAGGCGTGGGAGACTAACTTTCCTTTGCTTCTTATTGGTTCCAAGAGGAGCGATCTTCGACTTTGAAGTGAGGAGATGCACAGAAATTTCTCCACTAGATGATACGGCACGTAGATAGACACAGGCTCCATACGCTCGTTCTGAAGCATCACTGAAACCATGTAGTTCGGTGATGAGCGGTTGAGATATTGATATGACTCTTCGTGGAACAGCGATAGTTTCTACAGCTGCAAGATCGATCCGAAACTGCAACCAGTGTTGCTGAAGTTCTTTCTCTAATGGTTCATCCCACGTCTTTTTATTCTCCCAGAGTTCTTGCATAAAGCACTTGGCGAGGACTATGACAGGGCCTATGAGTCCTAAAGGATCGTAAAGGCGAGCAGCGTCAGAGAGTGCGATGCGTTTAGTGATAACACTCTCTTCATTCCACTTCGGTACGTGAAACCAAGATTGTCGGAGGCTGGTGTCCACTTGAGTCCCAGTGTTTTAACCGATGAGGTAGAATCTATGTCAAGGACAGCACGTTCGTCGCGAAGCTCAGATGGATGCTTTCCAGAATTTCTGAAGAATTTGAGGACCACTTACGAAGGCTGAAGCCAGCTGAATGCAATAATTCACGGAGTTGACTGCATAGAAATTTTCCTTCGTCGACTTCATCGACTCCGCTAATCATATCGTCCATGTAAAAATCGTTG